>JAKSZT010031676.1:12643895-12772366 GCA_026826555.1 Tolypeutes matacus
AAAAAAGTACAGGAAACAAACAAACAAAGGATAATCTGGACTTCATGAAAATTTTAAAAGTTTTGTGCTTCAGAGGACAATCACTATCAAGAAAGTGAAAAAGCAACCCATAGAATGGGAAAGAATTCTTGCAAATCACATATCTGATAAAGGACTTTTATCCAGAATATATAAGGTACTTTTACAACTCAACAATAAAAATGTAAATAATCCAACTTAAAAATGGGTAAAGGATTTGAATACATGTCTCCAAAGAAATTATACAGTAACCAATAAACACATGAAAAGATGCTCCAGATCATTAGTCATCAGGGAAATGAAGATCAAAACCACAACGAGATACTACTTCATCCCACAAGGATAGCTTAAATTGAAAAAACAGACAATAAGGAATGTTAGTGAGGATGTGGAGAAATTGGAATCCTCATACATTGCTGATAGGAATGTAAAATGTTGCAGCCACTTTGGAAAAGAGTTTGACAGTTCCTCAAAAAGTTAATCATAGAGTTACCATATGTCCCAGAAAGTACACTCCTAGGTATATACCCAAAAGAGATGAAAACATATGTCCATACCAAAACATGTACATAAATGTTTATAGCAGCATTATTCATAATAGCCAAAAGTATAAACAATCCAAATGTCCATCAATGAATAGATAAACAAAATATGAAGTGACCCTATAAGGGAATACTATTCACCCATAAAAAGGACTAGAGTGCTGATACATGCTACAACATAGATGAACCTTGAAAACATTATGCTAAGTGAAAGAAGCCAGACACAAAAGGCCACATATTGTATGATTCCATTGATGTGAAATACCCAGAATAGGCAACTCCATAGAGACAGAAAGTGGATTAATGGTTTTCAGGGTCAAGAGGAAGGGGAAAATGGGGAGTGACTGATAATGGGTATGGGCTGCTATTGGTATGATGAAAATTTCCTAAAATTAGGTAGTGGTGATAGTTGAACAACTCTGTGAATTATACCAAAAACAACTGAGTTGTACATGTTAAAACGGTGAATTTAATGTTATGTGAATTATATCTCAATAAAAATGTTACAAAAATGTATCCATGCTCAGCATAATCTGCTTGAAGACACTTAACTGAGGGTGGAGGGAGATTCGTGGATAGACATTTTAAAGTGAAAGTGTTCTGTGGCAAATCCTCCTTCTGACTCTCCTCTCACTGGCTGATGATTTCGATGGAACCTAAGGAGGTAGGTATGGTGAAGCAAGTGAATTGCCTACAGGAATTAAGCAAAAAAATCATCCATTCATGCACAGTAAACTCCTGCTCTCAGAAGGTGACACCTCTTAACTAAAAGCTATGGTGCGCTGCTGCTGGAGAGTCGCTTTCGAAAACCCCAAACCACATCGGAAAGTCCCCACCATCCTCCAGCTTCTTTTGAAATCTTATAGAACAAGGGTTGTTCCTATTATCCTTTCAAATATGTTTCCTTTAATTTCCACCTTGAATATATGGTGTGTGGTGTGCCATACAGGATGAAGGAACTATTGGAGAAATTGTGGCAGATGTTTTAATCTTTCAGTGAGTTTATATAAATGGATTTTGATCAAGATGTGTCTATTTAAATAACTCAGTGCCAATAGCCTGGGAGTCTTTGCAAAGATCCCCCTCTCCTTTCCTTATCAGCTCTCCCAACACCTTCTTAGGTTTCTGTTATTGTTTCCACAGTATCCCCTCCTGACCAGGGTGTGGCGCCTACTCTGCTCTGCTCTGCGGGAAGAGATCCATCTGAGTTTTTCTTGCCCTGGTGAGGGAGTTGCCATAAAATACTGTTCCTAACCTGGCATTTCCTTTATTTTACAAGATTTGGAACCAGGCACTCAGTTGGTTCAAAGCACAAGTATCAGTATGATATGAGCAGGACTTCATTTTTCAACCTTAATCATGCATTATTCCACCATTTTCCCAATGGCTGGGCCCTTCATTTGGCTGCACAAGATTAGCAGCAAGTGTGAGGAGCAACATTTGATAACCCCTGACTGGCTACAGGGATTATTTACTCCGCTTGACAAAGGAAGTTCTCAACTACCTAGACCTCATCTGCAACACCCAATTTCACTGTGTGCTACTGCCCATCCCGGGGACAGAGCCCATGGAGCTGTTGGAGGAGTTCAAAGGAGAAGTGCCCAAGGACCCCAAATGTGGCCTTACCTGAAGCCCATTGGAGGTTGGGATCCCATCCAAGGAGGCCAGGTAGGGATTCCCAGTGGAGCCAAACCAGCAGCCATCCTTGCCTCAAATATTTCTGTCAATATGGAGCTGGTGTGTGCAAACTAACTTCACGGTGACTTTTTTTGTCAATGTATGCACATTCTGCAAATGAAAGCTTTATCCTTATTTTGAAACACTTCACAAGGAAAATCAATTGGATTTTAAACCCATGCAAATTATCACAAGAAATTTCAACATTACCTTGGTAAATGAAAGAAAAGGAAGAATTGTTTCTTAAAGTGACTTTTTAAGTGTTTTTTTTTAATTTCACATATCTATACTGTCCTAAGTCACATATTTCCCTTAAAAGTTGGGTCCAGAGTTGCTTGTCATTTTGGAGATCTGTTTCCATGCTAACTTCCTTATAAAGGTAAACCGACTCGTTTGTGAAAGCTGTGGAAAAAGAGGTCCTTTTGGAACTGCTTGAATGGACAAACAGAATCCTCCAAGTTCTGTTGTATCTGGCCCAATCCACAAAGGCCAGGACAGCTTTGACAGGGTCTTCCACTATGCCCTCACCAGAAGGCTCATCAAGCAGCCAGGGAAGACAGACTCTAAAGATTCAAAATCAGAACTCTGGACTTGCTGTTCAGCTCTCCCATGTTTTCCATTTCCATCAGATGAGGCTGCCTCCTGTTCCAGAGACTTCCAAATACCACTTCCCAAAATATGCTTCTGAGAAAAAAGAAGATGTAGTTAGTTAGAAGGAAGTAGCTGGAAAACAAGCACTGAGAGGGGATTAAAAAGAACAACAACAACTTAATAATCAAAACCTATGGGATGTTGCAAAAGCAGTACTAGAGAGGGAAATTCATAGCCATAAACACCTATATTAAAAGAAAAAAGAGCTAAAATCAAAGGCCTAACTGCACACCTACAGGAATTAGAAAAAGAACAATAAACTAACCCAAAAAGGAAGTAGAAAGAAGTAAATAACAAAGACTAGAGCAGAGCTAAGTGAAATTGAAAATAAGAAAGCACCAGAAAAAATAAACAAAATCAAAAGTTGGGTCTTTGAGAAGATTAATAAAATTGACAAACTCTTAGCTAGAGTAATTAAAAAAAAAAGAGAAGATGAAAATATACAAAATAAGAAATGAGGAAGGGGATATCGCCACTGTCCCCATAGAAATAAAGAGTAACAAAAGAGCATACTTTGAAAAATTGTATGCCAACAAGATGGATAATTTAGAGGAAATGGGCAACTCCTAGAAACATACAAGCAGCCTACATTGAAGAAAGAAGAAATTGATGAACTCAAAGAACCAATCACAAGTAATGAAATTGAATTAGTCATCAAAAACCTCCCACCTAAGAAGAGCCCAGGACCAGATGGCTTCACAGGTGAATTCTACCAAACATTCCGGAAAGAAATAACACCAAACCTGCTTAAACTCTTCCAAAAAATAGAAGTGGAGGGAAGATTGCCTAACTCATTCTATGATGCCAACATCACCCTAATACCAAAGCCAAACAAAGTTGCCATAAGAAAGGAAAACTATAGACCAATCCCTCTAATGAATCTAGATGCTAAAATCCTCAACAAAACATTTGCTAATCGTATTCAACAACACATCAAACAAATTATACCCTGCCATGACCAAGTGGGTTTCATCCCTGGTATGCAAGGATGGTTCAACATAAGAAAATCAATCAAAGTAATGCACCACATAAACAGATCGAAAGAAAAAAATCACACAATCATCTCTATAGATAAAGAAAAAGCATTTGACAAAATACAGCACCCTTTCCTGATAAAAACTATTCAAAAGATAGGAATAGAAGTGTATTAGTCAGCCAAATGGGTGCTGATGCAAAATACCAGAAAATCAGTTGGTCTTTATAAAGGGTATTTATTTGAGGTAGAAGTCCACAGTTATCAGGCCATAAAGCTTAAGTTTCTTCCCTTACCAAAGTCCATTGCCACGTGTTGGAGCAAGACAGCTGCCAACGTTTGCCAGGGTTCAGGCTTCTTGGGTTCCATTTTTCTTCCCAGGGCTGCATTTCTCTCTGGGCCCAGCATCTCTCTTTCCTCCACAAGGCCAGCTGTAAACTCTCAGGTGAATAGCTCATCTCTATCCCAGGGCCTTCTCTCCTTCCTCACGACCAAGCTCCTCCATCTGCTCACCTCCCTGGCTCCAGCATCAAAACTTCAACATCAGAACTGCTCCTTCTGTCCTTTGCCTTGCCTTTTATATTTGATTCCCCGCCACCAAGGGGTGGGGCTGAACTCCCTACTGACATGGCCCAGTCAACACCCTAATCATAACTTAACCATGCCCAGATTAACAGACCAGTTTACAAGCGTAATCCAATATCTATTTTTTGGAATTCATAATTACATCAAACTGCCCAACTACTACAAGAAGGAAACTTCCTCAACATGATAAAGAGTATATATGAAAAACCCACAGCTAACATCATATTCAATGGTGAAATCGTAAAAGCATTCCCTCTAAGATCTGGAACAAGACAAGGATGCCCACTTTCACTGCTCTTATTTAACATTGTGTTAGAAGTGCTTGCTCGAGCCCTTAGGAAAGAAAAAGATATAAAAGGCATACAAATTTAAAAAGAAGAAGTAAAAATTTCACTATTTGCAGATGGCATGATCCTATACCTCAAAAGCCCTGAGAAATTTACAACAAAGCTTCTAGAGCATATAATGAGTTCAGTAAAGTGGCAGGTTATAAGATCAATGTGCAAAATCAGTAGCATTTCTATATACCAATAATGAGCAATCTGAGGAGGAAATCAAGAAAAAATCCCATTTACAATAGCAACTAAAAGAACCAAATACCTAGGAATACATTTAACTAAAGATTTAAATGATTTGTATGCTGAAAACTACCTAACATTGTTGAAGGAAATCAAAGAAAACCTAAATAAATGAAAGAATAGTCCCTGTTCATGGATAGGAAGACCAAATATTACTAAAATGTTTATCCTACCCAAATTGATTTACAGATTTAATGCAATCCCAATAAAAATTACCACAGCATTTTTTACTAAATCGGAAAAATTAACTATGAAATTTATTTGGAAGGTCAAGGGGCCCCAAATAGCCAAAGACATATTGAAAAAGAAAAATGAAATCACAGGAATCACACTACCTGACTTTAAATGTACTACAAAGCTACAGTGGTCAAAACTGCATGGTATTGGCACAAGGACAGACCTACTGACCAATGGAACCAAATTGAGAGTTCTGATATAGATCCTCGCATATACAGTCAACTGATATTCGATAAGGCCACCAAGCCCACTCAACTGGGAGAGAATGGCCTCTTCAACAAATGGTGCTTGGAGAACTGGATATCTATATCCAAAAGATTGAGAGAGGAATACCATCTCATACCTTATACAAAAATTAACTCAAGACAGATCAAAGATCTAAATACAAGAGTCAAGACCATAAAGATCTTGGAATTATAATGTAGGGGAGTATCTACAAGATTTTGTATTAGGAAATGGTTTCATGAACTTTATACCCAAAGCACGAGCAATGAAAGAAAAAATAGATAAATGAGACCATATCAAAATTAAAAACTTTTGCACCTCAAGGGAGTTTGTCAAGAAGGTGAAAAGGCAACCTATTCAATGGGAGAAAATATTTGGTAACCATATATCTGATAGGGGCCTAATATCCAGCATATATAAAGAAATTCTACACCTTGAAAATAAAAAGACAAACAAGCCATTTGAAAAATGGACAAATGATCAGAATAGACACTTCTCCAAAAAAGAAATACAAATGGCTAAAAAGCACATGAAAAGATGCTCAACATCACTAGCTATTAGGGAAATGCAAATCAAAACTACAATGAGATATCATCTTACACCCATTATACTGGCAGCTATTAAAAAAACAGAAGATTACAAGTGTTGGAGAGGATGTGGAGGAATGGGAACACATCCACTGCTGGTGGGAATGCAGAATGGTGCAACCATTGTGGAGGACAGTCTGGAGCTTCCTCAGGAGGCTAAGTATAGAACTACCTAATAATCCAGCAATCCCACTGCTGAGTATATACCCAGAAGAATTGAAAGCAGGGACATGAACATGCACACCAATATTCATAGCGACATTATTCATTATTGCCAAAAGTTAGTAACAACCCAAATGTCCATCAACAGAAGAATGGATAAGCCAACTGTGGTATATACATACAATGGAATATTACTTAGTTATAAGAAGGAATGCAGTATTAACACATGAGATAACATGGATGAATCTTTAAGACCTTATGTTGCGTGAAGCAAGCCTGGCACTGAAGGACAAATATTACATGACCTCACTGATATGAATTAAGCAAATTGAATAGACTCACAGAGCTAGAGTCTGGAGGGTAGGTTTACAGGAGACAGAAAGGGAGTAAAGGGTTGTAAGCCAATGCCCATACAGGCAAAATCTATGATAAGGTGGAAGTGTACAGTTGTGCTGTGGATGGGCATGACAGTGGTGCAGTGATGTTATTGGGTTGGGCTATGTTAGTGTGTGAGGGAGGTAAAGTGGGGGGTGGGGGCGTCGGTTGCACTGTCCATGGAACTGGAGGGAAAGTCGGGGGAAGGAACAGATGAATTCTGGGGATTTGTGGGTATGTGGTTGAAACTACAACATTGGGAATGTCCTTTTGGCAAATACAGCAGAGGACAGTTACTGGTTTAGGGTGCTGGATGTGGGGGGCATGCAGGAGAGGGCACACCTGGGGCAGGCTTCTAGGAAAATGTGTAAGTGTTCATCCTGTTATAGTGTGTTGTATTACTTGGTGGAGACCCACACAATGAACAGGAAAGTGTTGGACTCCCATCCTGAGGAATCCTGCTATATTCTCTAAAAGAGGGGTGGGAGTCTCTTGAGAGCATAGGCAGTGCCTAATAGGAGAGGACAGGCCAGTACGTCAAGACCTCAATATTGTTGCAAGTAACTATGAATCTTGTTCTTCAAGGAGTAAAGCTTGGTTGTTGCTGTGGGTCCTGAGGGGAGGGGGAGGGAGGGATAGGACATATGGGACATGGGGCATTTTGGGGGACATTGGAATTGTTCTACATGATCTTGCAATGATGGATACAGGCCATGTTAAATTTCATCAAAATTTATAAAAGGGTATGGTCCAAAATGCAAACCATAATGTAAATCATTGACCATGTTAGTAGCAATGTTTCAATATTTATACATCAATTGTAACAAATGTACCACCCACATGTAAAATGTTATTAATAGGGGTAAGGGGGAAAGGGGTAGGATGTTGGATATATGAGAATCCCCTGTATTCTGTACATGACTTTTCTGTAACTTAAAGCTTCTTTGAAGATAAAATGAAAAAAATAAGACTCAAGGGGAATAAATGAAAGAAAATGTCACTGTACATACATGACAACAGATTTTGCAGCAATGAAAGACATAATGCCAAAATTTTTAAAATTTTATTTCTTATTACTTTAAAATTTTTTTGATATTTTATATTTTATTTGTTATTTTTTAAACGTTCATTATTATTTCATTTTTAATTAATTTTATTCAGTTATTTTGTTGATTTCATTTTTTAAGTTTTGGATCACAGAAGGGTAACAGCTGTGGCAGGGGAGGATCATTGGTGTGGGATGTCAGTGATGGGGGATACATGGGAGGAGGTTCACTGGTGGCATACTTATAAGGCATCTTTTGAAATTGAAACTTAGCTTAGTATTATATGTTGCCTAAAAGTTACTTCCTGAGAGCTTTCTTGTTGCTCAAATGTGGCCTCTCTCTAAGCCAAACTAAACATATAAATGCATTCCCCACCCCGCCCCCCCGGCATGGGACATGACTCCCAGGGATGAGCCTCCCTGGCACGAAGGGATTACTACCAAGCATCAGCTAGCAAAGCAACTGGAAAAAGACCTTGACCAAAAACAGTAAAGGGTAGAGACAAACGAGTTTATATGGCTAAGAGACTTCAAAGTGAGTCCAGAGGTCATTCCAGAGGTTATGCTTATGCACGTCTCAGCAGGATCTCATTGACTGCCACGGTAAATATTGCCTCAAATAGCAGAGATCCTGAGGGCTCCAGAGACATCCAGACACTATAGATAGGGCAGACAGCTCAGGAGTTTGGTGCCTTGCCAGTGGGCCCTAATTTGGAATTTATGCTGCCCAGTGTGACAGAGTTGGACTCAGTTGTGGTTTCCCTACACATGGTTCTTCTGCTCCTTTTATTTGAACCTATAGTTAGTAGTAGAGTTGATAAGTGTAGAGCCGAGAGACTTAAATCTTTGGGCTTTCCATGTGCCAGTTGGGCCTTGAATCTCAACAGAGTTGCAACACCTACTCTCCAGTTCATTGGACTCACCCAGGACAACTAACAAAGAGATGATGATGGACAACACCAATCCCAAGGAACAGAGAAAGTCTACAACTGCGAGCAAGATAGACACATCCATCTGCCCCACTGGGGTCTAAGCCCCATCTCAATTAGAGGTAGAGTGGACATCACCATCTTAGAATCCTGAGGATTGGGGAAAGAATAATGGACTAGAATAGACTTACTGTTATTCTCCTATAGACTTATTGTTACCTGTAAATAGCCCAGTTCACCTGCCAGGCCGATGGTGAGATTCAGTCAATCTAGTCAGTATTGAACTCAGTTTGGGTTTTTTGTTGTTTTTACTGATTACCTTCAGTGCACCACAAACTACAAATTCACCAGCAGTGCATAATGTGGGGCCTGATGTGCTGGAGAGATTTTCTGAGTTCCTTCTCTACTTTCAGCCTTCAGCCAGGCCCATATACTTTCATCATAGAAAAGGTCTCTCTCCATGATCCTGTGGTAGACTGATAGTGCCTGTTATTTGTTTCAAGGTATGTGTAGGAAGCAGTGGAAGTTCTCAGCTCTGCTCCAGCCTCAGTCTTAGACAGACCTGTGTACCTGAGACTCAGAAGTGGGAGTCCGTCAGCATTCCTGACCATCTCATTGTGGCGCCAAATACTACCTTGCAAGTATTCTTGTGTCGGAATATTCTCATACAGTCTTGTGCAACAGTAAGTTCCCTACTCCTGACTTAGTGGGAGAAAACCTGTACTTTTTATCCGTGAAGGATCCCAGGCTTAAGTGGGTTTCCTCACCATCCCCCAGAGACAGATGCTTTTTGCTCCTCTCCCTTTCCTAGCAGCAGCCCTAGACCAGTTTCAAGAAGATTTTCTACTCCCAGTAAATGATGGCTTTTGCTTCAAATAAGAGAGGGTCAGGGAAGTGGGTGGACTTTTTCCAGCTACCTACCTTGCCTCCATTCTTTCTCATGGTCATCTGGTAGAAGACTGTGGAAAAGACCTATGAGAGAATGCAGATTCTCATATGTCTGGGCTTTCCAAGGATTCTAAGCTGTCCCACTAACCCACATTTGACCTTTAATAATTCATTAAAATCCCAGCCATTGTCTTCTTACCTGTGTCTATGGCTGCCACTTCATCCTCCTGTATTCTGCCAACAGCTAGCCAGTTTTTGTGTCCTGTCTGTCCTTGAAGGGGCTTGCCAACTCAGTCCGCCTGGTTGCCTCATCACCTAGCTCCCTGAAATCTTTCCAATTTCCCATCAGTGCCTTCCATTAGTACAACCCAACTGGAAGCCAGCTAGCAAGGGAAACCAGGAAAACTAGTTTGCTGCATCCCACCTTCAGCATCACAGATTAGAATGTGAATGAATAGACTTAGATCTAGAGACTCCTGTGCCCACTCAGTATTCTCAAACATATCCCTCTACCCAAAGTTAAATTTCATACAAAAATTTTAACTTCATGCTGCCTCCTAACAAGATGCAACTATCATTTATACAAAGGAAAGCGTTCTCATTCAAAAAGGACGACAGAGTCTCAACAGTCACCATATCCATCTCTGGATCAGGTTATAGGCTCTTTTAGCTCAGTCAAAATTCTGCCTGAATATTTTGTAACCTAAGTATTAAACTGCAAGTTAACCCCCACCAACAATCCCTATATAAAATAATAGGGAAAAGGAGGGATGGAAAAAATAATTAATATATACTTAACAAGGAATAAAATACCATAAATGTCACAGTGCTCATCTCCATAAGTGATCACAGTGCTCTGGTTGATTTTTATAATTTCCTTATTTCAATAACTTTCCATTTCCCTTTTTCATTCAGCCATCACCTTAGCTGATCAGTTAATAACCTTGTAGGATGACCAAAGTCTTCATTCCCAAAGGGTCTGACTCTACAGCAGGCCTACCTTTTTGGTCACTGTAGTGAACTAAAGAATCCTCTGGTTTCCAAACACAGTTCTCCCTTCCACCATTGTGTAGCAGCAAACAATTTTCCTTTGGTAATTAGAATTAATCACCTCAGCATTGTAGTCAACCATGTCTTTCCATGTTGGTTCAGTTGTATGGGGAGTCCAAAACAGCCAAGTGACAGTCTCAACTTCCAGGTCAATGAAACAATTGCATGTCCCCTGTTGAAAGCATTCTTCTTTTGAGTATTATGCCCTCTAAATCAAGTAGTGGCAAATATAGAAAGATGGGAATGAAAAATGCTACAAGTGGGTAGTGTAAGGAGTAATTCCCACTTTAACCTTCTGATTTCCAGACCTGTATATTCCAACCTCCCAAAGTGTCATTTCCCATATAGTGTTGTAACAGTATTCAATGGGGTATTCTACTGTCTTATAAAGACAGTTCAGCTGGGTAATAGCATACATCATAGCATAATAAGAAAAGTGAATCTCCTGATCTAGAGCCTATCTCCTCACCTCTTTTGCTGTAAAAAAAAAAAAAAAAAAAAGATTATTTCCTTGAACAGAAGCAATGAAGTGTGAGATGCTTTGATAGTGAATAAGACATTTTAAAAGCTCATAGATGATGGTATTGGCAAAAGCATTTCAGAAGACAAATTAATCCATGCTCAGAATGATGACTGTCTGTCCTAGTGAGAAGAATTGTCCTCTCCATGATGGAAAGACCAATGAAATTAATCTGCTACCAAATGACTGTTTTGGTACCCCAGTATAATGTGAGACCAGCGGCTCATCAGTGATCTCTGCTGTTGTCCATTTGGGCATTCATCTGTGCTTATAGGCAGTTCAGACTTGGGAATGGGAAGTTCCATGTTGTTGAACTCATGCACAACACTGAGCAAGCATCAGAGTGCCCAGGAAAAAGGTAGACTGATATCTACAGAATTTAGCTATTATGCTTCTAAAGTTCAATTGCGGTTAGTGCCAGTAAAACATAAGGAACTATATGTAAACCAGGCTGAAATCTTCCTTTGTCAGGTGGTCATAGGGAATTCCCCATGAGGCCATGGGCATGAGCTTAGGAAAAGGGGATAATCCAATATTGGTGATGTGGGAGTGGGAATCATACACTTTACTTGTACCTTCAGGACATGCTTGAGCCTAAACTCATATAAATCACTTTTCCCCCAGTTTTTGCACTGAAAGTCCTACATCCAGGAACTTCCTCTGTCCTGGGAAAACGGGATGGTAAGTAATTCTAATTGCTGTACACACCCAACTTTATGGCTTGAATTAAATGATACCTGGTTCATGATGTGCAGCTACAGCAGCATTTTCTCTTAGAGTTCCATGGTCAGGCATTAAGTCTCCATCAGGGCAATCCAGAAGCTGTTTCCCAAAAGAAGTAGAGTACTCTTCCATAGAAAGTATGGCTTTGCTCCAAAACCCTAGGGTCCTGAACTGGGAATTCTTTTAGGGACTTGCCAAAGCCTCTAGCATCCATATATACCACATTCACTTTGATCATTGTATTAGTCAGCCGAAGGCATGCTGATGCAAAATATCAGAAATCTGTTGCCTTTTATAAAGAGTATTTATTTGGGGTAGAAGCTTACAGTGACAAGGCCCTAAAAAGTCCAACTAAAAGTTACTTCCTCACCCAAAGTCTGTTGCCACATATTGAAACAAGATGGTGGGTAATGTCCAAGAGGATTCAGCCTTCCTTCTTCCCTGTTAAAACTCCATGGGCGGGGAAGCGGCTGTGGCTCAATCAGTAGGGCTCCCGTTTACCATATGGGAGGCCCTGGGTTCGGTTCCCGGGGCCTCCTGGTGAAGGCAAGCCTGCCCGCGCGGCGTGGTTAGCTGACCCAGCGAGCACAAGCAGCAAGGGGGGGATAAATGAATAAATAAATAAAATCTTTAATAAAAAAAAAAAAAAAAAAAAAGCTCCATGGGCCTAGCCTCTTCCAAGCTCAGCTGTAGGCTGGAGGGCTCGTCTCTTCCCCAGGCTCAGCTGCTCAGGGCTCTGGTCTCTGCAGCTTCAAACTATCAGGTGAATGGCTAGGCTCTATCCCAAGGACTCCAGTGTCCAAAAACTCAGTTCTCTTCTCTGCCGTGTCCTTTTTCTGTCTAAGTTGCCCACCAAGGGGGTGGGGGTTCAACATCTTACTAATGTGGCCAAATCAAAGTCCCAGTCTTAATTTAATAAAGTAAAGGTGAAATCTCTGAATCTAATACAATCTAATACCCCCAGAGGAACAGACTGATCTACAAATAGATAGTTCAATATCTATTTTTGGAATTCATAAACAATGTCAAACTGCCACAACCATTATTGGCTCTCCTGGACCATAAGACCCAAATAGTATAGTTGCTTGCCCTGCAGCCTAGTTCTACTGAAGAAACTTCTCTTTTTCTGGGAGAGCTTCAAAACTAACAACTTCATTTGGAAATGTCTCTTAGTAAATAATTGTAAGCAGCAAACTCAAATGTAGTATATGTTGCTTTCAAAATCTAAAGACACCAAATTGTTTCTGTTTCTTATTGGTAGGGTCTATGAGGTGTAGCAACTTGTCGTTTCACTTGTCTTTTCACTTTGGAGGTGATAGATCAACTTGTCCCAGACTATGGGAGCCTCAGGTTTTGGGGGTTATTATCCACTTCCTGGTGTTTGGGTTTTTTTCCCCACTATGCATGCTTCTTATCAAGGCATATAAATGATAATATCATGCTCCTATGCATAATATTGAGATGATCAAGGTCTCTATAGTCTAAATTACAACAAAGTGCTGGCATAGGCCTGTATGATTGTGTTCTGCTGACCCTGCCCACCCCAGTGAGTGTCAACTACTTCTGGTGATGTGTGCTTGTGTGTGTGTGTGTGTAAATATATAAATGTAAATATATATACACAAAACATTTGCCCAATTAATAACCATATTCCAGGTGCTCAAAGAAGAGATCACATCTAAAACAGCAGTTACAATGTAGTCATAATCTAATTAAATTTATGATAATCCACTGTTACTCTCCAAAATCCATCCACTTTCTGCACAGGCCAAAAAGACACATTAATTGGGGATGTGAGAGGAAGACTCACCCCTGCATCTTCAAGTCATGTTGATGGATGGCACTGAACTCTAAGTTCCCTAAGAGAATATTTACTGTAGTCAGTTCCAGGACTTTCACTTGGCCTTTCCTACTATAATAAGCCTCATTACATGAGTCAAGGAGCCAATGTGGAAATTCTTTCAGTTGCTGAGTAGGTCTTTTCCAAATACGCTTTCAGGAGTTAAGAAAATAACCACATGATGAGTTTTTAAGTCCAGAGTGAAACAGACCACAGACAAAAGTCCCCTTCTCACCTGACACTCATAACCCCCAATCTGACTGGTGGACCATAGTGACAGTCTTGCTCCTCATGAGGAAAACATAGAGCCTGATCACTACAAATCTCATGTCTGCCAGAGTCCACACATTAGCCGTCACCACCATAGAATGAATGGTCTCCACCTTCCAAATCTTAAGACGTGCATCTCACTGAAGGAACATAATCACATCTGAAACCTATGGCAAGGGAGTCTGGCAAATATAGTTAATAGGCCCTGAAATACAAGGAGTACATGGGTGAAGATGGTGCCATGAACTCAGTAGGGAAAGCCAAGTAGGAATGGATTTGGGGAAAATGTTCCCCTCTGGCCATGTTGGACTTTAAAATATCTAATTAAAGGATGCCATATTACACAAGTCTAAGGGACCTTGGAAGGACCATCACATTATTATACATATCCACCAAGACTTATGAATACTAACCTGCAAAACTGTATTTGGTGGCCTTTTAGAATCCAAATGAATATGATTGGTACATTAATTCAGAGCTCACAAAAGAGGTGAAGTTCACAGATAAAATTTCAGAAGCCATAAACATATTGGCTATGATTGGCTATTTATTTTTCCAGGTAAACTTTAAAATTACTTTGTCAAATTGCCAAATAAGACAAATAGATTTGATTGGAATTAAAATAAAAGTATGATTTAAGGAGGGGGATAGTTGGAATCACTACAGTTTTGATTTTCCACATTGAGGAACATGGTTATATGCATGTATTCAAATCCTCTTTAAGTCACACTTCCATATACATGTTGTAAAGAACAGAAATCAACTTCAGTTAACTTAACCAAAATTGTTCATACTTTTTGAATACCTACCTCATAAGGTTTAGATTAAATGAGATAATAGATTTCATAGCACATGGTAAACATACATATTAAAACGAATAAGTGAAAATAAGGGTTTATTTTAACTCTTCCCTTGCCAAATTTTGGTATCAAAGAGTAGCATATAATAATTTGAGTCCACAAACTTAGAAACATTCTGGGTTGCACATAGAATCAACAGTATGACTGGAGACCCAAGAGTGGGTGGGAAGTTGCAGTGAGTCATAGCTAAGAATCATGCCACAGGAAGGACCACTTTAGGACACTGGCAATGAGTCTGTTGACATTGGATACTCACCATCATGATCCCTGCACCCACCCTTGCTGCCACTTTTGTACTCTTGACCTCATGGCACACCATGGGGGAAAGGAATTTCTTTTCTACCTCATCAATTTTCATAGTGGGATAGGAAACAGCTCTCACTTATCTTGATATTCCCCCCAAATTGTGTTCCGAAACAAAGAGAAAAATGTACACTACCTTTGGCAGATACTTGTTGAATGAATAAGTGAGTTCCTTAAACTGCCTTCAGTAATATTTTATGATTTTCTTCAATAGGTCCTGAACATTTCTTGCTACATTTATTCCTACTCATTATATATTTTATTGCTAATTTGAATGAATTCTATTTTCAAAGGTTATTATTGATCTATAAGAGCACTATCAATTCTCATCTCTTTATTTTATAATCAGTTACATTTCTGAAATTATTATTTCTGGTAATTTTCAGTTGATTCTAATTAGTTATTTTGCTAATAAAATATGATTTAGAAACAATGATTAGTTTATGACTTTCTTTCTAATATTTGTCTATTAACTTTTTATTGTAGTAACATATATACAACTCAAAATGTCCCACTTTAACTACTTTCAAATGTACAAGACAGCGGTATTAATTACAGTCACAAATTTGTGCTATAATCAACAGCATCCATTACTTAACTTTTGCATCACCTCTCACAGAAATTGAACCCGGATCAACAAAAAACTTGGCTTTTGGTATGCTGTTGACCATTGCCTGAGGATAGATATTATCTATCACATTCTAAAAGTATTTATTTTATTTTATTTTACTTTTTTAACAAATCAATTTCATTGATACATATTAATAAAGCATAACTCCATCCAAAGTACACAATCAATGGTATTTGGTGTAATCACATAGTTGTGCATTCATCACTTCAATCATTTTTAGAGCATTTTCATTATTCCAGTAATAATAATAATAAGCAAAATCCAACCAACCAAACACTTCACCTCTCAATCTCTCTATGCTTCCCTGCCATACATAGCTGCTATTCTGTTTCCTTCTCTCTAGTTTATTTGTATTTATATTTTGTAAAAACAGTTTTATATATGCGTTATCACCCATATTCATTTTACATGAAGTTTCAAAATGTTATACAGACCCATGTTACATTTTTTAGCTTCTAGCAATATAAATGTCCTTAGACCAGGGATTCTTAACCTTTTTTGGTCCATGGACCCCTTTGCCAGTAGCATGAAAACTACTGACCCCTTACTAAGTCCATGCTATACTGTGTATTATTTAATAAATATATCACACCCACACCAACATAACCCCATGAAAATAATGGGCATTTTTTTAATTCAAATTCAAGCTCATGGACCACTTTTTAGGAACCCCTGCCTTGGACTTTCCCTTTCAACCACTATATAATAACCGCTCTTATATGGCTATTATAGCCATATAATAGCTCTGTGAGTCACAAACACCAAGATGTGCTTTCACCATTTCCATTCATTTCCAAAGATTTACCCTCAGCTTTCCGTTCTCTACCCTCACTCTATTTTCTGGTGACCTATATTCTAATTATCAACTACCTGAGTTTACATAATATATTTAGTTCATAAAAGTACAATCACACAGTATTTGTACTTTTGTGTCTGGCTTGCTTCGCTCAACATAATGTCCTCCAGGTTCATCCATGTTGTTATATGCCTCTAGACTTCATTTCTTCTTCTTATTGCATAATATTCCATTGTGTGTATACACCTCAATTTATTTATCCATTCATCAGTTAATGGAA
Source organism: Tolypeutes matacus (assembly GCA_026826555.1). Classification (NCBI taxonomy): domain Eukaryota; kingdom Metazoa; phylum Chordata; class Mammalia; order Cingulata; family Chlamyphoridae; genus Tolypeutes; species Tolypeutes matacus. Next base: position 12,660,641 of record JAKSZT010031676.1, read on the forward strand.
AACTGGGTTGTTTCCAGCTTTGGGTTATCATGAATAATGATGCTATGAACATTGGTGTGCAGATGTCTATTCATATCACTGCCCTCATTTCTGCTGGGTATACCTAGTTATGGTATTGCCGGGTCATATGGCAAGTCTATATTCAACTTCCTTAGGAACTGCCAAACAGTCCTCCACAGGGGCTGTACCATTCTACATTCCCACCAACAGTGAATAAGCATTCCTATCTCTCTTCATCCTCTCCAAATTTACAGTTTTCCGACTTTTTAATAGTGGCCAGTCTAATAGATGTGAAATTATATCTCATTATAGTTTTGATTTTCATTTCCCTTATTGCTATGTTGCCGGATTTTCTCTAAATTCTTGGCTATGTTACAAAAAAGAATTTAAGCACATGCCACTTTTAGTTAGGTCAGTATTTTATTAAGAAAATGAGAGAAGAGGAATGGGACAAAATAACAGATAATGAGTCCCAGGTAGAGAGAGGAAAGGGGCTAAAAAGGGGTAAAAAGGGCTGATTTACAGACTACAAATCCCCATTACAGATTACAAATTCCCATTACAGATTACATCTCCCCAGGTCTACTTGTGTGCTAATCTGGGCAGGGAAAGAAAGGACAAAACAAGACTGATTTGGCTTCCACGCGTGCTTTTAAACCATTAATTATTCTGCCCCTTTGATAATGTCGGGGGAGGAATCCCAGTTGTTTGCTGTTTTGATTGGTTATCCCACCCATCAATCCCCTGGGAGGGCCCAACAATAAGGCCCCTTGAGAATATCTGAGGCTTTTCCTAGATCCCGGATGAAACCCGTTCTGAAAGGGGAATTCTCACAAGGTTCTTCCAGCAGCCATCTTGTGGGGTATCCAAGGACACGTGTTTTTCTTCCAGGTTCCAGATCTATCTCTTTATTCCCTAATCTAGCCTGCCTCAGCAAGTGATGTTGAACATGTTATCATGTGTTTCTTCACCATTTGTATTTCTTCTTTGGACAACTGTCTTTTCAAGTCTTTTGCCCATTTTTTAATCGGATACTTTGTCTTTTTATTGTTGAGTTGAATGATCTCTTTATATATCATGGATATTAAAATCTTATTGGATAGGTGATTGCCAAATATTTTCTCCCATTGAGTAGGCTGCCTTTTCACCCTTTTGACAAAATCCTTTGAGGTGCAAAAGTGTTGAATTTTGAGAAGGTCCCATTTATCTATGTTTTCTTTTGTTGCTTGTGCTTTGAGTGTAAGGTTTAAGAAACTACCACCTACCACAAGATATTGAAGATGTTTTCCTACATTTTCTTCTAGGAGTTTTATGGTTGTTGCTTCTATATTTAGGTCTTTGATCCATTTTGAGTTAATTTTTGTATAAGGTCTGAGATAGGGGTCCTCTTTTTTTCCTTTGGATATGGCTATCCAGTTCTCCCAGCACCATTTGTTGAATAGACTGCTTTGGCCCACCTGGGTGGGCTTACAGCCTTGTCAAAAATCACTTGACTGTAGATGTGAGAGTTTATTTCTGATTTCTTGATTCAGTTCCATGGTCAATCTGTCTGTCTTTATGCCGGACCATGCTGTTTTTATCACTGTAGCTAAGTAATATGTTTAGTCAGGAAGTGAGAGTCCTCCAGTGTTGTTGTTTTATAAGACATTTTTTACTATGCAGGGTCCCTTACCCTTCCAAATTAAATTGATTATTGGCTTTTCAATTTCTGGAAAAAAGACTGTTAGGATTTTTATTGGGATTGCTTTGAATCTATAAATCAGTTTGGGTTGAATTGACATCTTAATGATATTTAGTCTTCCAATCCATGAACATGGAATGTCCTTCCATTTATTTAAGATGACTCCGGTTTCTTTTAGCAATGCTTTGTAATTTTCTGAATACAGGTCCTGATGTCTTTGGTTAAGTTTATTCTCAAGTATTTTTTTTGTTTGAGTCACTATTAAAAATGGAAGTTTTTTTCTCATTTCCCCCTCACATTGCACATCATAGTGTATAAAAACACTATCGATATTTGCATATTACTCTTGTATCCCACCACTTTAATGAACTCTTCTATTAGTTTAGTAGCTTTGTTGTGGATTTTTCAGGATTTTCTAGATATAGGATCATATCATCAGTGAATAGTGTAAGTTTTACTTCTTCCGTTCCTGTTTGGATGCCTTTTATTTCTTTGTCTAGCCTAATTGCTCTATCTAGAACTTCTAGCACAATATTGAATAATAATGGGGACAGTGGGCATCCTTGAATTGTTCCTGATCTCAGCGAGAAAGCTTTCAGTCTTTCATCATTGAATACAATGCTATCTGTAGGTTTTTCATAAAGGTACTTTACTATATTGAGAAAGCTTCCTTTGACTCCTATCTTTTGGAGTTTTGTGTGTGTGTGTTGTTGTTTTTTATCAAGAAAGGGTGCTGTATTTTGTCAAATGGCTTTTCTGCATCCATTGAGAGGATCATGTGATTTTTCTTCTTCAAGTCATCAATGTGGTTTATTATACTACTTGATTTTCTTGTGTTGAACCACCCTTGCATACCTGGAATAAAACTCACTTGATCGTGGTGTATAATTCTTTAATGTGCGTTTAGATTCATTTAGCAAGTATTTTGTTGAGGATTTCTGCATCTGTATTCATTAGAGATACTGGTCTGTAATTTTGTTTTTTCATAATGTCTTTATCTGGTCTTGGTATTAGGGTGATGTTGGCTTCATAGAATGAGTTTGGTAGTGGTCTTTCCTGTTCAATTTTTTGGAAGAGCTTGAGCAAGATTGGTATTAGATCAACTTTGAATGATTGGTAGAATTCACTTGTGAAGCCTTCTGGTCCTGGGCTTTTCAGCTTTGGGAGGTTTTTGATCACTGTTTCAATCTTTTCATTTGTGTTTGGTTTGTTGAGGCCTTCTACTTCTTCTAGGGTCAGTACAGGTAGTTCGTGTGTTTCTAGGAATTTGTTCATCTCATCTACATTGTCTAGTTTTTTGGCATACAGTTGTTCATAGTATCCTCTTATGATCTCTCTTATTTCTGCGGGGTCAGTGGTAATGGCCCCCCTCTCATTTCTGATTTTATTTATTTGTATCTTCTCTCTTTTTTCCTTTGTCATTCTAGCTAAGGGGTTGTCGATTTTGTTCACCTTCTCAAAGAAACTACTTTTGGTTTTGTTGCTTCGCTCTATTGTTTCTTTTGTTGTTGTTCTCAATTTCATTTATTTCTGCTCTGATCTTTCCTATTTCTTTCCTTTGGTTTGGTTTGGGATTAGTTAGCTGTTCTTTTTCTTGTTTCTCCAGATGTGCAGTTAGATCTTCAATTTTAGTTTTTTCTCCTTTTTTAACGTAAGCATTGATAGCTATAAATTTCACTCTTAGCACTGCTTTTGCAGTGTCCCATAGATTTTGATATGTTGTGTTCTCATTTTCATCTCAAGATATTTGCTGAATTCCCTTGCAATGTCTTCTTTGACCCACTGATTATTTAAGAGTGTGTTATTTAATCTCCATATATTTATGAATTTTCCTTTTTTCCATCCATTATTGATTTCCAGTTTCCTTCCATTATGATCAGAGAAAGTGTTTTGTATAATTTCAGTCTTTTAAAATGTTTTGAGAATTGTCTTGTGACCCAATATATGGTCTATCTTGGAGAAGGATTCATGAGCACTTGAAAAGAATGTATATCCTGCTGTTTGGGGGTGCAATGCTCTATAGGTCTAGTTCATTTATAAATCTATTCATTTATAAATCTATTCAAGCTCTCTGTTTTTTTATTTATCTTCTGTCCAGATGTTCTATTCAATAATGAGAGTGGTGTATTGAAGTCCCGAACTATTATTGTATAGACATCTATTTCTCCCTTCAGCTTTGCCAGTGTGTGCTTCATGCATCTTGGGGCACTCAGGTTAGGTGCATAAGATTTTTTTTTATTTCTCTCCCCACCCCCACCCCCGTTGTTTTGCAGTCACTATCTGCTTTCTGTGTGTTCTTCTGTATCTGCTTGTCTTCTCTTTAGGCAGCACTGGGAACCAATCCTGGGACCTTCCGGAGTAGAGAGAGGCTGCTCAATCTCTTGTGTCGCCTCAGCTCCCTGGTCTGCTGCATCTTTTATTGGCTCTTTTCTGTGTCTCTTTTTGTTGTGTCATCTTGCTGTATCAGCACTCCGCATAGGCCAGCTCGCCACGCAGGCCAGCTTGCTTTTCACTAGGAGGCCCCAGGAATCAAACCCTGGACCTCCTATATGGTAGATGGGAGCCCAACCACTTGAGCCACATCTGCTTCCCAGGTGCATAAATATTTAGTATAGTTATTTCTTCTTGGTGAATTGTTCCTTTTATTAATATGTAATGACCTTCTTCATCCCTTGAAACAGCTTTGCATTTAAAATCTATTCTGTTCAATATTAGTATCACTACTCCAGCTCTTTTTTGATTGCTATTTGCATGGAATATCTTTTTCCAGCCTTTCACTTTCAACCTGATTGTGTCCTTATGTCTGAGGTGAGTCTCTTGCAGACAGCATATAGATGGCTCATTTTTTTAATCCATTCTATCAGTCTATGTCTTTTGATTGGGGATTTCAAGCCATTAACATTCAATGTTATCACTGTAAAGGCATTACTTACCTCATCCATTTTGTCCTTGCTTTTTGTTGTCATATCGTGCTATCGTCTGTCTTTTTAAGCTTTAATTTACAAAAGGTGTCTTCATATTTTCATTGGTAGTTTAATAAGAACTTTTAACAGAAATTGATATTAAATTTTTGACTCTATTATATATCAAGATGATTTATAGGTGAGCATTTTATTATTAAATTTCCAAATATTGGATTTGCCTGGCATTTCTGGGGTTATGCTATATGTTGTTATTGTACATTCATCTTTTAATATAATCATAAGTGAATTCTGTTTTATTTTATTGATGATGTTTGTATCTAGTGGAGGCAGTGTGGTGGCATTAGAAGGCATCATAATGGAAAAGAACAATAGCTCTAAAATCAGCTGATTCTGCATCTAAATACTGAATCCACCACTCATTACTGTCTGTGTTTAAATCAGGTATTTAATTACCTAAGGCCTTATTTCTTTCCACACAAGGCTGTAAGGATTAAATAAGAAAATATATCTCATATCTCAGTAAGTGCAAATTATTATTGATGTCAATATTAACTTAAGTGAGATTATATACATAAACACTTCTTTTACACTCCCTTTGCCAGACTTTGGTATCAGAATTTTGCAAATATGAATCTCAATGTACAAAAAATATCACATTTTTTTATTTTCTTTAACTTATTTTAACTTGAACACCAAGTTTCCATCCAACTTGACAGACAGAGAATTTAACTTCAGTCACCCTTAGGTTGCCCCTTCCCCTGGTATTGCAAGTTTCTGGGCTCTTACAGCATCAAGGCTTTAGGATGAGCTCTCCAATTATTGTTTATAGGTCATTCTTGCTGCAACCCAGTTTCATGTAATCTGCAAGTCCATTCAGTCCCAGAGTCTCTGCTCTTTCCAGAAGCACAGAAAGATGATTAGAAAAATGGAATTAGGAGCCAGATTCTCAGAGTTTATATCCTAGTTCCACCCCTTACAAGCTATATGAGCCTCAATTTCCTCATCTATAAAATGGGGGGAATGATAATGTTTAAGCTATGAAATATGTGAGAGATAAATGAATTATATGTAAAATCTTCAACAGTGCCTGTCCAATGTAAGGTCCTATGTACGTGTTAGCTATTACTATTTTTAAAATTATTTTTAATTATAGAAAGTTTTGCGCTTCCAGGAGTAGGGAGGGGGTGGCTTCCAGAGAGCAGAAAGAGTCATCATTTTTCAAGGGACTGCAAATCTTTGTATCCTTTCCAGTCTCCTGGAACCTTTCCTCTCTGTCTTAATGCCTCTCAAAGGACCCTCTCCTCTACCCCTAGCAAGATCCCTTCAGTGGACATAGATTTGGAAAACAAGAGCCAGGAGAGGAAGGTGTAAGTAGTTGCTGCTCTTTACCTTACCACAAGTCCTAAGGCAGGCGAACACAGACACTGGCCACCTGCTCAAAAGAGGCAAGGAAATGGGGGAAATGTAGAGGGGAAAATAGCTCTAATATCTATCCTGACCGAAGAATAAAACTAGCTTCATAAATGATTCAAGAGAATTTTCTTTTTTCCCTTCTCTGAGCCCAGAAGAGTAATAATCAAAAGAAATTGCCCATAAATTTTTCTAGGCTGGAAGCCTTTTAGGAGCCCAATTTCATACATTTAATAGGCCAGAATACAAAACCAGGGTCTACCTATGTATTAGAAACAAACTATTCCATGTCAAGGATTTCACATATGCCGAAAGCAGCTTGTGTGTAACAACCTTTGATTCCTGAAGCCTGGTGCAGAAATGATACCACTGATTATCTCTTTCTCAATTACTAGGGACTATGAGGAAGGCAAGATGAAAGAGAAACGAAATTAACATTTAATGAGCAGTTAAGAGGTGCCTCCTTCCTTGCTAGGTCTTTCTTATAAATATTCACATTTTTATATATGAGAATGATAGTATTGATGTAGATTTGTTATCCCCATTTTATGGATGAGAAAACAGGGTCATGGAGGCCACACCACCAGTAAATAGTGGAGCTAAAATTTAAATCTGGTCCTAATTGGCACCTAAACCCATGCTCTATACTACATCTCCACTGCTTTATAGCAAACGAATGCCTCTCAAACATCATTGCTGCAAACCTAGGATTTTATTCGGTCTAGCTCTTTGATGAACCCTAAGCTAATGGAGGACTACTAAAAACACCTACATGTTTATGTACATCAAGACCCACTTCACTACAGAATGCAGGCCTCCTAAAAGTCTCTCCTGAACAATTTGCAGCCTGATTAACCCCAGATGAAGGTCCTCTGTGTCATGAAGGAAAGTTTTTGAAAGGCCAGTTTGGGAAGTGGGTGGCTTGGCTAAACTTTTGGGTCTCATAGGCCCACTTTACAGCAGACTTGCTCACATGCCGACTTGGGACTTTTTTCCAAAGCCCCTATGTGTGTATGACTCCCCAAGTTATATCCTAATAAGAAGCTAAGCCTTGTTTCAGGGAAAGGAATATCACCCACTTCTATTTTCATGCAAATGCCCCCAGCAGAATAAAAAGGGGGGTAGTGAAAATTATGACACTGATCTAATTATCTGCAGACCCTTATCACCAAGTTCCTGAAAAGAGCCCACAGAATGTCCTGACACAGTCACACAAAACAGCCAGGAAACAATCGGGTCCTTAGCAACAAGGCAAAAACTGGCTCCTCTCAGCATAAAGAACTGTTTATGAACATTTCTTCTTACTTTCGGTTAGGCCCCACCACCTGCCTCAAAGAAGGTTGCAGCCCATTTTTAACCAATGCCCCCTTGCCCTGCAATCACTGACATGTACTATTCCATCCCACTTCTGCTTCCCAGGCCAATTGTCCATGCACACAATTTCCAGCCATGGTTTTAGGGAAGACATCGCACAGAGAACAATAAGAATGAGACTCAGCATCCAGTTTGGTGTTTCACAAATTCGCTTTCTCATATGAGCCTCATAACTACAGAGTTAGGCAAATGATAAATTCCCACTTCAAAGATGAGTAAAAAGAAGTCCAGGGAGCTAGGGTCACTTGACTAAATTTTCAAAGTTAGGAAGTAGGAGGAAATGAACCCCAAGTCTAAGATTGTTTCTACTACACCACACAGCAGTTGTGTTGTTAACCTATCAGCAAAGTGATGAAGTGTGAGGTGTGTCATTTAAAAACAAAAGTCAATGCAATTCAGCCAACAGTTTTCTGGTTTACACTTTGTTCCCTGAACTTAGCCTGTTTGGCCTGAGTCCCAATGCCCTCCCAATCCTTGCAAGCCTCCTCTCTCAAATGGCCCCATCCCACTTCTCACTGCCACCTCCCAGCCTGCCACTAGCTCTAGTCCCACTTCAAACCCTGCTCCTGCCTTATCCCTAACCCCCTACTGTCTAAGTAGTATCATCACCAGGAACCTTTGCTGCCATGTCATGCCCTTCTCTGTTTTCCAACTAAAGATCCCTGCCCCGGATGCAAGTTCAGATCAAATCAAATTCTTGGCCAAGCCCCTCGGGGACCAGAAAACAGCCAGCTTAGTTCCCCCAGCTCTAGCCCTGCCTAAGTCTGGCTCCATCCTCTTTTCCAGGGCCTGACGTTAAGGCTTCACAGAGGCAGTGTGGGGTAGGAAAAAGAGCACAGGCCTTGAAGGTAGACCTGGCTTGAATCCCATTATATGATCTGGTCAAGCTATCACACTCTATAAACTATGATTTTCTTATCTGCATAAGGAAGATAATACCAATTACTTTACGAGAAAACCAGCACACAGCAATTGTCCGATAATGGGTAGGTATTCTTTATTTTTTATTTTTTATTTTCAGCTATTCCAAGGTGTGTCCAAGGCCATAACTCTTTCATTTATATTCAATCAAAATTCTTCCTACTGCTATTTAAGGATAACTTTACATTCAAATTTTGGTTCGCACTATTTAAGGAGTGAATAAATGACTAAATGAATGAGTGAATAATTGAATGGATAAAGCAAATTATTGGATATACTTGGAGTAAATTAAGCAATTCAATTAAACAAATATATATTAAATGACTATTATGTCCCAGGCACTTTGCTAGATTCTAGGTAAATAGCAGTGAACAAGATAATTCTTTGCCCTCATTGAGCTTACAAACCAATAGTTACTCTCTCCTTTTGGTTTTTGATTGTGAAAGATCACATTCCTGTTTATCTCCCCCTGACAAGAAATTCAGGCAGGATGCTGCCCCATCCTCAAGATTTCACAGAAGTGGGGGCTTTTGGTAGGCACACCCTCGTGCCCATTTGCAGTTTGTGGATCTAGAGAGTAAAACTTTTTAAAAGTTTTAAAGAAAAATGCCGATGCTGGGACAGAAAAATGAACCCAAAATATGATGTCAAACAAAGAGAAATAGGATGTCAACGCAAGGAGAATCAAAGAGACCCAAGTGATCAAAGATCAATGATAGTCAAACAGGACACCAGGGAGCAAGGAAGGGTGGGTTGGAGCAAGCCATGTTAATACTGGAGACAGGGAGCCAATCCTGCCACCGCTACTGTATACTCGTAGGCTGTATTTGAGTAAGTGGGCCCTGGTTAGTTAAAGGAACAGACTCCATGAACGCTGCTGGGCTGTGGAGCTTCAAACCTCCCCAGGAACAAACCAAAATCCAAATTAAGGCTGAGTAAACTTCAGGATAGCCAACCCTTTTTCCATGACAAGAAAATGAGTGCTGGGAAGTGGATGTGGCTCAAGCAGTTGGGAGCCCGCCTACCACATGGGAGGTCCCAGGTTCAGTTCCCAGTGCCTCCTAAAGAAGATGAGCAAGACAGCGAGCTGATGCAAGGAGATGATGCAACAAGATGATGCAATGGGGAGACACAATGAGGAAACACAATGAGAAACACAACAAGAGGGAGCAAAGGTGGCTCAAGAGATTGGGTGCCTCCCTCCCACATGCGATGTCCTGGGTTCAGTTTCCAGTGCCTCCTAAAAAGACCAGCAGACACAGAGAGCAGACAGTGAGTACAAACAATGGATGGTGGTGGTGGTGGTGAATAAATAAAATAAATCAGAAGGAAGGAAGGAAGGGAGGGATGGAGGAAGGGACAGAGGGAAAGGAAGAAAGAGAAGGAAGAAAGGAAGAAAGAAAGAAAAACAAGTGCTGTCTCCAGAGACTCAGGACTGACAAAGCAAAGGCTTTCAGTCAGGAGTCAGATACCTGCACAAACAGGATGTGCCATGGTCATCTCATCTTCCTTTGGTTTCATCTGGGGAAGGTGAGGGTACATAATAAGCACCAACAATAACTTGCATTTACTCTTACAGAGGGTGGAGAATAGGGAGGCTGGATGCACCCATCCTACTCTCTTCTCCATCTCTGCGCTTGTACCTAGAGACCATGCACACCTGGCAGCATGCGGTTTTCACCTGTTTCACAGAGGACTCTTCCAGAGCATTGGTACTCGGTAGGAGATGATGTAAAGCAAATGAAAGCACAGTTGCTCTGGTTGAAGTGAGGATGTGAGGTCTGGAATGCCACCTGCTCCACCCCTCCTTGTCCCTGGCAGTTGGTAGGGGTAGAGAGAAGTGGGCAGGCAGGGAGAAGGAGCTGGAGAAAGGATGAACAGGTTGTGGCTCACAAAGAGAAAGCACAACACTGCCGGGCCTTGGGGATTTGATAGTCTCTCAGGGTTTTATATGCCAAAACAATGGTGGAAGAGAATGGTCAGGGATGAATAATAACTGGCTGCCAGGCTCCTTGTTAACCATGGTGATTATCTCCCTGCCAAAGTCAACAGGCAGCGGACCGATAAGAGACACAATATCAGTTCTTTTTACAATTCATTTATAGCTTCTTTTTTTTTTTTTGTCCGTTTTGAGGAGCCCAGTTTATTCAGGCTTCCAAGCCAGGTCTCGAGTCACCAGGGGTAAAGGGAGCATTAGTCCCTTATCCTTCAATGCCTCTGACTCCTGATTTCTCAAAACCAGAAAAGGAAGGTGCCAAACCAAATGGTAAGAAAGCTCTGAGTTTACTTAGCACCTTCTTTCTAGGGCTGAGGATGCAGGAGAACTGTATAAACACATTAGCTCATGGCCCAAGCATCTTCTGGAGTCCCCTCTTTGCCACCCTTCTGCTGCAGGCAACTGTTGTCCAGCTGCAATGGTTGCCAACTCTCAGACTGGAGAGGGGAGGGGAAGGAAATTGGCCATTTTTCAACCGTCAGAAATCTAGACTCCACTTGCACTGACTAGCACAGCCAGACACACAAACAAAAACAGCTACCAGTCAGAGAATGAGAAGAGGGACACAAAGGAGACCCAAGGGCCTCTCTCGCACCTATAGGGAAGAAGACGGGAACATAACAGCATGTCATTGTCTTCCTGTTCTTGCACTAAAAATGGGAGGCAGAGTCTGTGGATGTGTGTCTCTCTGGGAATAAAAGATCTGGCTGAGGTTTCTCCATTCCACCCCTTACTGTGTACCTTTTGGAAATTTATTTGACCCTTCTGAGACATGGTTCCTTCATCTGTAGAGGATTTTGGTAGAGGTCAGCCAAGAAATGTCATGATGAGCTTTATGGGCTATAAAACTCTGTATAGGGAGTAGATGTGGCTCAAGTGGTTGAGTGCCCACCTCCCACATGGGAGGTCCCGGGTTCGGTTTCCAGTGCCTCCTGAGAAGACAGAAAACAAACAACAAGCAAAACAAATGAAGGAACCAACTCAGGGGAGCCGATGTGGCTTGGTGGCTGAGTGCCAGCTTCCCACATACGAGGTCCTGGGTTCAATCCCCAGCCCCGAGTACCTAAAAAACAAAAACAACAACAAAAAAACCACTGTATACTAGGAGTGATTATTAAAATTATGTAAAGAATGTGTCCTCCATCCCTTTGTTTCTGTTCCTTCTCATATATTACCATATTTGCCCAAAGTGACCCAGGAGCCAGTAAGCAGACTAAACCACCACAAGAGGCTGCAAGGGGCAAAGAAAAAAAACACAGGTGTTGACGTAACAAAGGCTGGGGTTTCAGTACTGCCTTTTATTTACTGGAGCAGAATATTTCACTTCTCTGTGTTATTCCATATTCCTAAAGTCAAACTAAGGGTTGGGCCAGCCAAGCCACTTTCCAAGGCCCCAATTTATAAGGGGAGCTAAAGCAGGACTGGACCACACAGTGTTAACACAGATGGTTTTAAACAAGTGACAACAGTCAAGTTTCACCAGGAAAAATAATCCACTGCTAGAGTTAGGGGGAAATCCTCAGAGCACCTGTGCTGCAGAAGTGAGAAGCGTGCCTGAGGTTCTGGGTTGATCCAGAGAAGACCACCCCTCTCAGAATTCTGTTCCTAATGATAGTCTCACACTCTCCCTTCTCCCTCTTCCCTGACACTCACAGCCTCCTATGCCCTTCCTACCTGTGTGAGTCAGATACCAAAAGAAGTCTGGAACATCCCCGTCCTCCGGGCTCTTGTCCCCACTTGGTGCCCTCTATCTGCTTTTCTGATGCCGCTGACACAAGAAAGGGGATATGGGGGCTGGGGCACCAGTGGTGACCCCTACACCAGTAGTTCTCCAACTTTGGTGTGCATATGAAATATGAACCGCCTGGAAAGCTTGTTAAAAGACAGAGGGCTGGGTCCAACGCCCAGAGGTTTTGATCCACTGGCTCTGGAACTTCTCCCTTACAGCAGCAGTTCTTAGTGTTTTCCACTCTCAAGACTGCACTGCCTCTATTTAAATGATAAGGTCAAGGCCCGCATCTTGAGCTTCGAGCTTCCCAGTCCACCTGTCCCCACACTTTCTTTAACAACTCCAAATATTTTTGTATCTTGATCCATTCTCTTTTTGTTTTCTCCTACCTCAGGTGGAAAAAGGGTAAAGAAAAGGAAGGAGATGAAATTATCTCCACCAACATTCTAGATCCCATTCATCACCCATTCCAGGACACATGCTCCATGGACTGGCCCACTTCTCGCTATCATTTTCATTCTCATCCTCCACCACTCTCTTCTTCCTTCCTGTTCCAAATAAGTACTGGTTTCTAATAAAAAGAGAAAATTAAAACTTACCCTTGCCTCTGCTTCTCCCATGAGCTACTGTCCTCTCTTTCTTCCTCTCTTCACTGTCTGCTCCAAAGAGTAGCCATACTCTTCCCCCTACTATCTGCCCATTTTCGTTAGCAATAACAAATCTGAAAGGTATCAATGAGTTCTACTAACTCATCAGAGAGCCCACTCTTCAATGAAGTTATGAAAAATAAAGAAACAGAAAATCCTGACTTCACCTCCTCGTTCCATACATAAAGCTTTAGTTTCCTTATCTTCAATTACAGGAATAATAACGCTTACCTCAGAGGGTTATGAGGCTCAGATTAGGTGATGGATATAAAATAGCTTTGCTGTCCTTACAAATTGCATGCATTCCATCTAGGCCTAAAGTTTTCCCTTGGATTTTATAACAAAAATATTTTGAATGTGAGTAATTCAGCATAAATTAGTACAAAACCAAACCCAGACCCCATTTTTTTCCTGGAAGACTTCTCAAACCTCGTCCTGCACCATGTAGAGTAAACCATTCCCTACTCCCTCTGAATCCCATACTACCACTGTAATAACACTGACCATACAGAATACTAGTGAGCTTGTTGACTGTTCCATCATCAGCTACACTGTTCACTCCTTGAGGACATGGGTTTTGGGGATTGGGGTGGGGTTTTTCCTGGTACTCCCAGCTCCTAGCACTACACCTAGTACATAGAAGGATATGAATAAATGTTATTCATTGAACTGTAATTGCACATTGCCCAGTCGGATCATTCTTGGAGAAATGTCCCAAGTATACCACCAACTAGACTGTATGCTCCATGAGGAGAGCGATTGTATCTGCCTCATTGGCAGTTTTGTCCTCAGGACTGGCATGATGCCTAGTAAATAGCAGGTGCCAGGTAAATGTGTGTTGATTGATTGAATGGATGATTGAATGACAAAAGGAAGGTCCCACAGCTCAGGCTGACAGCCCCCCAGCTGCTACCACTACCTCAAGAACAGCTCCCTGCCTTTTTCCACGAGAAGGCTAAAACCGTTAACTTCTTTTAGCAGTGCCGAGTTGGCAGAGAGGACTTGCTAGCCTCATTTCCCGGGCTCAGTTGGCTGGGCTACAAGCTCCTTGACTCAACCTGGGTTGGGGGAGAATAGGAAGGGCAGCTATAGATGGCTCTTGAGTGAAGTGAGCAACTCTTGCTTCCACAAAGAAAGAGCTTCTTTATTCACCTTCACCTCAACCCAGAAGAGTTCCCCAACCAGCCACCTTTGTCTCCAGACCCTTTCTCCTCTACCTCAGGAAGCCAGGAGGCAGAGCCCACTCTCTCTTTTCTGGTGTGTGGTCTGAGTTTCAGTTCTGTCTGGCAGACAGTATGGAGGGACTCAGGTCAGCAGGTCATCAGAATGCTAAGGGGAAATCTGATTGATGAGCAAGTGTCAGCAGGAATGAATGGGAGCCTTAATTAATGACTTCTGCCCTGTTTCAAAGAAAGGTTCCCTTACACCCAGTTCTCTAATTTCTCTGAAAAAAAGATTGGGGTGGGGTGAGGAACTGAGGAAGAAAAGGAGGAAAAAAACATCCCTATAATCCAAAGTTTTCTAAACAACATAAAGGAGACTTCAAAGACAGACATGGCCGGTTTTTTATGTGCGAGACTGCTTCAGCGACTCTCTCCTCTCTTTGTTTCCACGGACAGCTAGGCTCCATTCCAAAGCTAAAAAATAAAAGGCCACATTGTTCTGAGGGGAGTTAGCCTTTACAAGAAATTTCCTCCTCACCACTGCAGCAAATTAACCGCCTCGACCCTGGGCTGTCTGAGAGCGTTTCTCCCAGAAAACACATAAGAGTTGGCTCAGCTTTCCTGCGTCCCTCTCCTACCCTGGCCAACCTGCCAGAAGAAAAACACAATCCCCCAAGTCCACTCGATACGCCTGCAGACTGGGCCTGACGGGCCATCACAAGGCAACGTCTAAGGGCGATAATTGAGGCAAACACACTTGTCATCAGGTGTTTAAGGCTCACAGGTACTAAAGGGGAGGGAATACTGGCAGAATCGGATTCGGATCACAGGAGCATATCTTGAGCAGGTGGTGTCTAAATCGAAGTTTACATTCAGTAATTTTACTCAGTGACCCAGTATTGATCATCTGCTAGGTGCCTGCCCTGGGGCTGAATTCTACAGCAGAATATAAAAGCGGAGGTTTAAATCGCAGTCAGCAAATCACTTAAACGCTCTGATCTTAGGACTATCATTCTAAAGTGGAGATCATAATACCTATTGCCAGGGGGTGCGGACAGAGTGATTTAAATGAGATAACATAGCTAAAATTCCTAGTAGGGTTCCTGGCTGTATATAAAGTAATCAATAAATGATAGCTGAGAAAAAGGGAGGGAGCTGCTCCCAGCCTAATGAGAGCAAGCATGATTTGCAGGTAATTAATTACAGGTGATGTTATAAAGGCTGCAAGAGCTGTGCACAAAGCATAGGGTACAAATATAGGTGCAGATTGGTAGGAATTCTCAAGGGGAAGTGTGAGAGGTTTCACAACGAGGCCAAATTTAATCTGAGTGTTAAAAATCGAGTATCAGGAGTGGATGCAGCTCAAGCGGTTGGGCGCCTGCTTCCCACATGGGAGGTCCCAGGTTGGGTTCCCGGTGCCTTCTTAAAAACAAAAAAACAACAAGCAAACAAACAAGAAAAGCCAACTCAGGGGAGCTGATGTGGCTCAGTGGTTGAGTGCAGGCTTCCAACATACCAGGTCCTAGGTTCAATCTCTGGCCCTAGCACCTAAAAAAAAAAATCAAGTAACAATTGACCAGGGGAAGCATGGGAGGAGGACGATCTCAGCAGAGGGCTCAGTGAAGCTCACATCCAGCTGCTACTCTGGACTGTGTGGATGGAGATTCAGTGACAGATGAGCGAGGCATCGGGATGACAGAAGCAACAGAACTTGGCAATGGATTGGACATTGCATTGAGGAGAGGGGGAGAAATCAACAACGGGCGAGAGTGGGCTTTGGTGGTGGGAAGACAGTGATCCTCCAAATCAGTCTCACAAGGGACAAGGCAGAGTTGCCCTTTCAGGGTAAATGATAGAGCAGAGTTTTTGTATCCACAAATCCAAACCATTAGTGTAACTGAGATGCTCTTAACACTTCTGGAAATGATGACTAGAGAAAGGACACTTGGCTGACATTGTCCTAGGAGCCTCAAATTACAGCAAGCCCAACCTCTGCAATGCCATCACCTTTACGAGTTGCTATTGAAACTCTGAGTAGACATTCTTCTGGTAACCCTGCAAATCAGAGCAGCACACTGCCATCGGTTTAAAGATGAGAAAGCTCTAACAATGGGTAGACAGTTTACTGAAACAATACCTGTCTGTTAATTAACTTAATTGAACCGACTGTGTTAGAGTTAGAACCTAGAGTTTCAGTTGGCTGAATTTTACAAAAGCCCTTGAAACCAGTAAATCAGATTATCTTCCAATAACAAATCAAGTTTATATAAAGTTAAATTACTTTTTACAGATAGTATTTTTATCAGCTGTATTTATTTTGTGTGTGTGTACTTACTTTTGACAGGAAAACATATATTCACACGACACAAAATTCTAAAGGTATAAAGGGGTATACAATGGAAAGAAAATCTACCTGTTAACTCCCCACAATAAGTTACCTTGTGCAGGGTGACTACTGTTATCAGCTTCTTGTATATTTTATAAAATATATTCTGTACTAATAAAATCTTGTGTATATAATTCTTTTTATTTATACAAATGATATCGTACTATACTCAAAGTCCTGCACCTGTATTTTCTACTTCAGTCATTTATTTTGGACTTTGTTTCACGTTGGTACATATAGAGTTGTTTATTATTTTCCATCACTATACTATAATCCATTGTATGTATTTATGTAGAAAGTCCTCTGTTGATGATACTTTAGGTAGTTTTTATTCTTTTGCCATTAAACAATGCTATATCTTGTTGATGACAATCCTCACATTTTTACTTTTATATTCTTTATTGCCAAATTGTTCTCTGGTTATCATCCCCTTTAACAATTTATGAAAGTACCTGTTTTCCCAGACTCTTACCTATGTAATATGCTATCTTTTGTTTGATAATTGATTTTTGACAATCTGACAGGTAGAAATGGTATTTTGAGTAAGAGTGATCATTTTTTCATGTACTTAATAACAGCTTGTATTTCCTTTTCTATAAATTGTACATCCTGGTTATTGATCTTTTCTTAGTGAATTGTAGATATTTGTTTTACATTATTAAGGGCCGGGGAAGTATTCTAAGCACATTATATGAATTAATTACTTTAGTTCTGGTAACAACCCTATAAGGTTAGGCTTAGCATCCCTGTTTTTTCAAATGAGGAAACAAAACCCCAGAGAGGTGAGGTAATTTGCCCAATGTCACACAGCCAAAAAATGGCAGAGTTTATATTTGAATGCCAGCAGTCTGGCTCCAGAACCCAATAGTTAGCAAACCATTATGCAATACACCTTCTTAGCATCTTTATTTCATGTATTCCATGTACTATGCGGCACTGGAAGAAGGCAGGCATAAATGAACCCATATGGGGAACTAAAAAAAGAGAATAGGGCTACTCAGAACCCAGGAGGGTACCTCTGCTTTGCACGTTGTCAAAAAGGAAGGAGAGGAGCGGATGTGGCTCAAGCAGTTG
The DNA here is from genome assembly GCA_026826555.1 of Tolypeutes matacus. Lineage (NCBI taxonomy): Eukaryota > Metazoa > Chordata > Mammalia > Cingulata > Chlamyphoridae > Tolypeutes > Tolypeutes matacus. The sequence continues at coordinate 12,677,946 of JAKSZT010031676.1, forward strand.
AGTGCCCGCCTCCCACATGGGAGGTCCCAGTTTCCGTTCCCAGTGCCTCCTAAAGGAGACGAGCAGACAGCGAGCAGACATCAAGCAGACATCAAGCAAAAACAATGAGCAGACAACAAACAAAAAAGGCAAGCAGACAAATGAGGGAGCCATCTCAGAGGGGGTGGGGAAAAAAAGGAAGGAGAAAAAAAAAAAAGGAAGGAGAGAAATGGAGGGGGGAGTTCAATTAGAGGAGATTAACCAGTTGCCATTTTACAGCCAGTGAGTTCATAGGCCTGTGTTATTTGCGTGTATCTTAGAGCTCCTTAGGAAATGCTGATTAAAGGAGTTTTATTTATCCTCAGCATTATCAACAATATCTCCATACAAAGCATTTCAGTAACAGAGGTCTGGAGGCAAAGAGAATCCCTGTCTTTTGGAGAATATTCCTCACTTTGGTCTTTCCCCTGGAACATCCCCTCCCATTCCCTGCCCACACCTACTGCCACCACTGCATATTCCTGAGAAAAAGAGAATTGAGAACTTTTATTTCTGTAGGACAAGAATTTGAAGAAATCACGTGAAATCCAAACAAGAACAATCTTCTAATCGCTCAAGACCAGGAAATCAAGGCCCCAAAGAAGGAAGTAACTCAAGCAGCTCCCTTTTCTAGGGGCCAGAGCTCAAACCATGACCCTACTTCCCACCTCAGTGATTTTTATACAAATTCTTTTCTCATGTCATAGTTCAGGAAACTGAGTTCCAGAGAGATGAAAGACTTGCCCAAGGTCACATAGCTAATGGAGTGCAAAGCTTGGACTTGAATTCAGGTCTACTGACACCCTGGCTAGAGCCCACTTGGAAGATCCCTCTAGAGACAATGAAGTCCCTATACCCATTTCTGGAGAAGCAGGATCTTATCTTGTAGCTCACCGCTTGGCTGCTAAAGCATATTAAGAAGGCAATGTCCTTTGGCAGCATCTGTGTAACTGGAGCCAACATGATGACTCACCCCAGTTGGGGCCAAACTGCCAAGAAGCCTCTCCAGGGCCCTCACTCCTCTACTGTGAAGGGAAGGAGAGAAAGGAGGCAGCTTTGGTGAGTCCCTCTGCCTCACTGTCCAAACCGTCTTGGCTTGGATGTGTGATATAAGCTCAGTGCTCCCCACCTGCTTCTAGATCAAGGAAAAGCCCTGTGAAGGCAGCGGGGGAAGAAGCAAGGCTCAGAGGAGTTAAAGGAGAGACTCTCAGTGCTTGTGTGGTCCCATGTGATGCCCCTGCTAAGAGTCTGATTTAGATTGTTCCAAGCACTCACAATATTAGCAACCACATTTCTACAACACTTGTTTCCAAAATACTTTAAAACAATTCTTTATCATCACAACAACCATGTGAGTAAAAAACACGCATATTACCTACCACTTGTCCAAAAACATATACACACACACACACACACTTCACCTCACCCTCCAGCCAATATACAATATAAATGCATATATCTTTTTCATTTCCCCTTTTTTATTGGTTTTAAAAAATACCTTCAGTTTATTTAATATGGTCACATAGCTATTAAGAAAAAAGAGGAACGTGGATGTGGCTCAAGTAATTGGGCTCCCATCTACCATATAGGAGGTCCAGGGTTCGATTCCCAGGGCCTCCTGGTGAAAAGCAAGCTGGCTCGCACGGTGAGCTGGCCCACACAATGTGCTGGCCTGCACAGAGAGCTGGCACAGCAAGATGATGCAACAAAAAGAAACACAGAAGGGAGACAATGAGAAATGCAATAGATCAGGGAGCTGAGGTGGTGCAAGAGATTGAGCGCCTCTCTCCCACTCTGGAGGGTCCCAGGATTGGTTCCCTGTGCTGCCTAAAGAGAAGACCAGCAGACACAGAAGAATGCACAAAGAGCAGACAGCGAGTGCAAAACAATGGTGGGGGGAGGGGGAGGTGATAAATGGGGGGATAAATAAACCTTGAAAAAAAAGAAGAAAAAAGAGCATCTTTCAAACTCAGATCTTCAGACTTTCATGACTTCTCTTCTTCACCTTCACTTCTTCCTTCCCAGTTTTTGGTTGCTGTTGTTTGATTGCTTTTGCTTTCCTTCACACATTTATTCATATGTATTCAAATGTATTTAGCATTTCCTTTGTACCGGTATTGTTTTAGGCTCTGGGCATTCAAAGGTAAATAAATAGTTTTATTATAGTTCTTTCAATCCCCTACACCTAAGACTGATTTCAAGATCAAATTTAATGTTGTACATATTTAAACTCACTAGCAGTCAAAGAAATATCAATTAAAATAATGAGATACCATTTAACACTTATTAAATTAAACTGTTAATTTTTTGACGATGCGCCATGCTAGCAATGGTATAAGTGGGAGAGACCACTTTCATTCACGGTTGGTAAGAATTTAAATTAATACCAAATTGTTTGGAAACTAACCACAACATGGGAATAAGAATTGTAGAGTGAAAGCTCTAGGAGGGAAGGGGGTATATTTCTGTTTTGTGCATGTCTGTATCCTCAGCAACTAGAACAATTTTTGGAACACAGTAAGTTCTTGTTAAATATTTGTTGAATGAGTTAATTTGTCTTATATTCCATTCTCTTGCCAAATGCTAATAATATCTTTTAAAGGATGCCATGGATTTTCTAAGTATAAAACCATATAACATAAATAATGATAGTATTGTCTCTCCTTTTCAAAATATTTATACCAACTTTGTACTTTCCTTTTCTCCTTGCATTAACTAAAACCCTTCCAAAATAACATTGCGTTGTAGTGGTGATAGCAGTTAAACTATCTTCTTCTTGATTATAATGGAAATTACTTTAGTAATTTCCTGTGTAATGTGATATATGCCTTTGTTTTGTGCTAGCTTTATGAAGTTTGAGATTTATTTCTGAGAGTTTAAAATATATGTGAATGGCTGCTGAGTTTACCCTTTCAGACTTCTTTATTCACTCTGCTGATGGTGGGAGAAAAAAAGTAACAAAATAAGTAAACTATATTGATTGCTAATTGATAACGTATAAGGAGGAGGAAAAAAAAACACAGGGAAAGGTGATAGCAGAGAAGGTAATGAGATATATTTCGCAGGTAGAGCTGCCAGGATTCTGCTAATTGGATGTTGAGTGAGAGAGATTTCAAGTATGATTCCAGTTTACTGGTCTGGGCAACTGGAAGAATGGGTTGCTTATTGATTTGGGGAAGAGCAAGTTTAAATAAGCAGATCAGGCATCTGTTTTGGAACATGTCGAGTTTGAAATGTCTTTTTAGACATCCAACTGGAGACATATAAAGAGACATTTTGACATGAGAGTCTGTAATTCACAGAAGAGGTCAAAACTGGAGATAGAAATTTGGAAGTCATCAGCATCTATATGGTATGAAAGTCAGGAGAATGATGAGAGAATACAGGGAGTGAGAGTAGATGAGAAGGAGCTCAAGGACCATGCCCTGGTGCACACCAGAATTAAGAGATCCAGACCATCAGTAGATTCTCAGTAGAGAGAGGAGTATAGACAAAAATCAGTAGCTTTTCTCTTGATTGCCATAATCCATTAGAAAGGAAAATGGGGGGAAATTCCCACTCACAACCATAATATATTTAGGAATAATGTAACCAGAAAGGCATAAAATCTTCTAAAGGAAAACAACAAAATCTCTTAGAAAAATAGCTTAAAAGACCTAAACAAGTGGAGAAACGTATCAAGTTCCTGGATAGGAAGATTTCATTAACAATATAAAAATTTCAGTCTTTCCCAAAATGTTGAGTTCAATTAAAGCACAAACTATAGACATAGGATGCTTGGCAGTCATTTTCAGTAAGGATCCCCTAAGAGAATTACATTTACAGAAAAGAATTTGAATAACTAGTTTTAAAAATTCTCCCAAGGCTAGTACCATTTCTAGATGCATTGGTGAGAAGTCAATTCATTACAAACAATGGCCACTTTAAGGCTTTAGGGCTTAATTTCTTCATGGAATAAACAAGAAGGGCTGAATATAGATCTGAAGAAGACAGAAGGGTCAAGAAGGAAGCCTGGGTTTCTGGCTTGGAAACCTGAGAGGCTGGGAATTCTATTTAATGAAATGAGAAACACACGTTTTCTTTCCCCTCAGGGTGTAGATATTTTTTGCTCAATTAGAATGCTCTTTTTTTTGTCCCTTCTGCCCAATCTGCCTGGTTGTCCCACAAACAGACTCACCCTTCATGTCCTAAAACCAAGTTCTCATTTTCCATCCCCCTACATCCACTCTCTACCCTCAGATGATTGGACTTTACCCAGGAGATGATAAGGAGCCAGTGTTGTAATCATCTCTTCAAGGGCAGGGTCTATGCCAGATGTATTTCTGCATCCTCACACCCTAACCCAGTGCCTGCCAGAGGGCAGGTGCTCTGTATATATTAAGTGAATAATTAGGAATGCATTTATGATAACTACACCATTTGGGGTTTCTTAAGCAAGAAAATGACTTAAGATCTGTTTTTAAATATGGGAATCCCTTATTTTTTTTATGTAACATTTTATGTAATCTAAGTGTCTTTCAAAAATAAATATATTAAAAAAAAGAGAAGTCCAAAAAAAAAAAAAAAATGATTACTCCACCTAAAGCATAGAATCTCCTACAGCCGGGTTTCACAACCTCAGCACTATTGACAGGGTACCGTCCTGTCATTGTAGGATGTTTAGCAACATCCCTGGCCTCTACCCACTAGATGCCAGTAGCACACACTCCCCAAATTATGACAATCAAAAATTTCTCAGGACATTTCCAATGTCTCATGGGGAGCAAAATTTTCCCTGATTGAGAACCACTGTCCTACAGGGAAAAGAAGGTGAAAGATCAGAGGCCATTCACCAGATAATGTCAGAAGAGGAAGGAAGCGCACTCATATTTATTGAAAATGCCTACTATGTGCTGGGCACTTTACATATGTTATCACATTTTAAAGAGGCTTATGGGACAAGAGAGCCCCACCCCAAATGCCCTCGGAGATCCCTGTGGGGTGGCTGGAGGTCAAGATCCCAAATGATTAAGCCCTAGAACAGACACCATCACTTTCCCTGACCCCAGTAGAGTGCAGTAGAGTCTAATTCCCACGCCATGTCAAAGACGAGGTTTGACATTGCTCCATGGATATTAATTTAAATTATTCTGGGAGGGGAGGGGGCGTCAAAATCATTTCGCAGCCAACTGCAAGGGGAAGCAGGGCAGAGGTTCTTTAACTCAGGCTGGTCCAACTCCAGCACCTGGGTGTCTTCTTTCTTTGCCCAAGCCTTCGGCCATCCTTGGGGATCCTCTCCCTGGGCACCATGAAACAGTTGGGCTAAGAGCTGAATGCTGGACCCAGCTGGCTTTCCCAGTGGGGTCCAGTACTGGGGGCCCTGGAAGGTGCCTCTGCATTTACTCAGCAGCCTGGGGACTCAGTTTGCTCTCCTCTGCTCCCACCAACGCCCGCTGGTTGCTGCTGGTATTAATAACATGAGCAGCAGGAGGCTTCACACCAGAGTCGGGTCGTCTGGATAATTATCCAGTGGCCTAGGACCAGTCAGTAAATTACTCTGTGACCTGGGAATTCAGCAGGTTACCACCATCACTCAGGCTAGCTCCCTTTATTGCTCTCCCCTCCCGCTGGACTGACATTTATTTGTCTAGTTTACACTGATTTCATGTAGAGCACGGATTTCGTGCCTCTTTGTTTCCCATCTTAGAGGTGAGAAGTAGCCCCTCTGGGGAGACCGGTTCTCAGGTCAGTGGGATGGCTGTAGTGACATGGGAAGAGGGAATATTGAAGGTTCTGCTTTATGCAAAGGTACCCCCAGTGTAACTCCCAAATGTATTTCAATCTTTTTGTCAGGGCTATGATACCTTCTAGTACACTATCTTTAAATGTAACCACAGCTCTCTAACCTCACATATTGAGGGAGGTCAGAGAAATATTTCATGCCACTCCCACCTCACACATTATACTCCTGTCACACCAAACGGGAACAGCACATTCAAAGTAATTTTCTCAAATGTGCCACGGTCTCTCTCCTTGGGGCATTTGCACAAACTGTTCCATTATCCTAGAACACTCTTTGCCCTCTCCTTCTGCACACTCTTACTCATGTTTCAGGTCTCAGCATCTTTTCCTAACCCATTCAGAGCACAATTATTCAACCCTATTCCAGCATCCAATTCCTTATTATATGACTAATCCCAATTTGATACTTGTTTTCTTGCCTGTCTTGTCTTTTAGATTGTGAACTTTGTGAGAACAAGACCAGCAGACTCTGTACCAGGTTCCCATGAAGATTAATAGAGGAAGGAAGATATTCTCTAATGCTACCTTCCAGGTAAACCTGATTCCCAACTTCAGCTCAGCCAAGACACCCCAACACAGGTCTCCAAAGTCCCCACTGGGGAACCTGCAGCTTCAGTGAAGGGCTTCACTCTCATTCCCTGGATTATCAACTGCATTTCTTTCTTTTTCAATGTACCAATTTTTATAAATGCATCTGAAGATACTCCTATTACTCTCATTTAACATTCACTTTAACTCGGCGATTCACCTAGAAAACACAAATATTCCTGACCCAGCTGATTAAACTGCTTTGATCATTTTCCAACTTTCAGCCTTGATTTCCTCTTGCATGGAATGAGTTCATGATCTTTTAGATGCCTTCCATCCTCAAGGTTATCTGTTTCTAATAAATGAAGTATATTCTATCATCTTATACCAGAAAGGTGACAATAGTTCCCGCTTTGCTGCAAAACATTTTTGGACAAATGGTGTATAAACAAGGATATTAATTAAAATAAATAATTTACCCACTTTATTTTCACAGAGATGCAGTGTGGGAGATCATAATCTGCCCTACCCCACTCCCAGCTGTAAACTGCTTCTAGTTTCTTTCTGCGCAAAGTACTTTTCTGGTGGATGGGCTTTTACCAATGCTGTTTTCTCTGCCTGGAATGTCTCATCCTCTGGACACCTGGAAAACTTCCAATTCTGTTTCAAAACCCAGATGTGGCCACCAGTTCTGGGAAGTCTTCCTTGGTTTGGGATGTAACACAGCAAGATGGGTAAGAATTTAGACTGAAAAATCAGACAGACCCTGAACTCTAACTTGGTCCACCACTTACCAGCTGTGATACTGTGGAGCAGTTACTTAATTGATGTGACTGAGCCTCGGTTTTCTCATCTGTGAAATGGGGATGACAGTAGTTGCAGCCACGTAGGGCTGTGGGGATTGAATGAGATAATGCATGTGAAAGAATCTGGCTCAGCACCTGTCAAGTAGTAAGCGCTACGTAAGTAAATTTAAACTATTATTATTTTTATTAATGACCCCAGATTAAGATTAATCACTTCTAACAAATACTTTTCAAACTGCATTTTACATTCTGCCTCCTAGACAGATTGTGACCTCCTTAAAGACCAGAGACTTATTCATTGTCTGCATCCCTGAACTGTGCATAATGCCCAGCATATAGTAAGTAGACAACAAATGTTTTGACGATTAATTTGAATTATACAAGTAGGGACTAAAAGCAGGGTGTTCTTAAAAGAACAAGAATTTAAAATAATACTTTATATAAAGTAAAATAAAAATCCAAGTGTGCAACGTGCTATGTGATAATGTTCTCGATTGGCTCTGATGCTCTCACATTCATATTCACATTTTCCCTTGGACTCTCACAATGAATTTATGTGGCAGGTATTAGTTCACAAATGAGAGAACAGAGGCTCAGAAGGATTCAATTTGGGTCCAAAGTCACAGGGCAAGTTGCAGGATTCAAATCCTTATCACTTTTCTCCCCTCTTATGCTTCCCTTGATCCCCAAAGGCAAACAAAAGAAAGATTAGCTAAACCGCGCTCCAAAACTCAGGTGTAAGATTTTAATTTCACAAGTTCTCTGTCAGCCAACTCCCAATAAAGGCAGGCATCAGAACCGAGTCCTCCTCTGAGACCACACCTGCTGGTATCCTTCACAGCTCTCATTTCCTTGGATGCTGTGTAGAAAGCATGCCAGGTGCTGCCCAATTTGCCTTCAGCCTTCAGAGGAGACACTTGATATCTGTCAGTGCTTTGGGCTCCTCCAGGCTTTTCCTGTGCTTTTGTGCAACTGAGAAGGTGAAGCATAAGGGTATCAAAGCTGCAAACAGTCCCTACCTCTGGAGACGAGGCATTTACTAGAAGAAAGAACGGACCAATGGCTTCCCAGAGCATTGTTCAGCCACATTAGAGAAAGGATTAAGCAGATACATTCAGCTATTCTAAAAGATTTTCTTTAAGCCTTGAATACGCCTCTCACACTCACTCAGATAATCACATTAGTTTTGTCATTAAAAGATCCCTTTTATAGAAAGGACCTAAACCGCTTAAACCACCCAGAGATATTGCATACATTATTAAGTAGCAAGACAAACAAAAGGGATTTTCTGTTCCACATCTCAGTTTTCCCTATTCCTCAAAAAAATTGGGGAAATTGTGGTAGAAATCGTTTTGCAAATGATCAGCAGTAGGACAGCAACTCTCACCTCTATGTTCCCTTGGCAGTCCCTCCGCAACAGGAACTGGGAAGGCAGGAAAACTTCAGCATTGGGGCTGGCAGAAACCAGAAATAAAAACAAAGCTGAAGACAGCAGGGTAAGGAGGGGGTTAGAAAGAGGTATGCCTGCCTCTCTGCTATAGGAAATTGCATTTGGAACTGAGGAAGAGTAGAAAAAGCATAGGATTTGGGATAGACACATGGCACTTACAAGGTCAGCAGCCATGGCTGGGGATAGAAGGCAGCCACTTAGTATCTCCTGGCCTCAAGGTCCTCCTCTATAAAATGGAGATAATATCTGCTTTGCCACCTGCCCAGGGTTATTGAGAGGCTCAAATAAGAAAAGGCAGGCAGTTCAATAAAATAGGGTATAAGCATTAGAGGGGAGGTTTCCTTTGGCTCTCTTTTTATAACTTCCATAATGTAGGAGATATGTCTGTTTTGTTTGCAGTCACATGATTGAAGACTAATCTCTCACACATAGTCGGGGCTTAAATCTTTTTTTTTAATGGTTAGGCTTTTAAGAATTTTCCCTTTGGTTCCATCCACCCTGTAAACATCCATCCCTCAAATAACTGTTCGAATGCTACTTCTCCTTTACAGTCTCCATAAGCCTTCAGGACAAATTCATCACTTCTGCTTTAATGCTCCCACAGCACTCTGCACATGATACAAATACTTAACCCAGAGTGTTTAATCATCTAATTTTGTGACCATCTTTCCTCTGTTAACCTTGAACTCCTTGAGAACAACTGGGCTTTGCCTTTGAATTCGTAGACCCAACATTGTGCCTGTCCAGAGCAGATGTCCAATAAATGTTTTAATGGACAAATGAGCCAAAGACTTGGGTTTATTTGGCCCAAGGAAGAGAAATTCAATGTGTAACTTAAGAATCAGTCCCTAAAATAAAGGTCAAGTTTTAGAGAGAGGGTTTCCACACTAAATATTGTACTACTGTGCTGTTTAGAGGGTGAAGTGTAAGACTATCAAATGAGCTGAATTAACAACCAGTTTTTCATCTTCTTTCCAGGGTAAAACTTGAGGGAAGAGTCTTAAATTATGATGGAGGACATTTAGGTCAGACTAAGATCTCTCGACATAGACACTACTGACAGTTTAGGCCAGATAATTCTTTGTTGTGGGGGACTAGTCCTTTGCATTGTAGGATGTTTAGCACTATCCTTGGTCCCACTAGATGCCAGTAGCACTGCACCTCCAGTTGGAACAAATGAAAACATCTCCAAGACATTGCTAATTAAGAACCACTAGTTTGGACATAAAGAGTAATCTCCTAAGGGTGAGGGTTTTGTGGCATCAGAAAAGGAGACAAAAGAGATGATAGAGGGGAGCAGACATGGCTCACGTGGTTGAGCGCCTGCTTCCCATGTACAAGGTCCTGAGAGAGAGAGTTCCTTAAAGAATAAATAAGATGGGAAGCGGCTGTGGCTCAATCAGTGGGGCTCCCGTTTACCATATGGGAGGCCCCGGGTTCGGTTCCTGGGGTCTCCTGGTGAAGCTGGGCCCGCCTGCGCGGCGTGGTTAGCTGACCCAGCGAGCGCAAGCAGCAAGGGGGGGGGGGGATAAATGAATAAATAAATAAAATCTTTAAAAAAAAAAAAAGAATAAATAAGATGACTATTTCACTGGTCTATACTGTACCTTTCATTCTAAGGACAGGTAGATTGACCAAATGAACCGACATCATGCTAACATATGAAATGTCTTCTGTCACCTGCAAGCGAGACTTGAGAGAAGGAAGTCATTTACCAAATCATCTGGCTTTTTTTTTTTTTTCATCTGGCTTTTTAAGCACTATATTCAGGGGAGTATTTATTGTATACCCACAATATCAGAGCACTTTACCTATCACCTGAGCAAAAAGTTTCATTTAGAGTATAGTATCTTGAAATTATTGATACATGGTTTTCTCTGAACTTTTCCTTTGCTAGGTACTTCCACGTTTCAAGAACTACACACACAACCACACACACACACACACACACACCAGTTAAAACCACTTACCCAAAGCCATAGAGGAATAGATGCAATCATCTCTGTGGTAGAAGGAATATCTAGTTCCTAGTCTTGGCTCTGTCTCCACATGGTTGGGTGAGCTACAGGTGGTGCCATAGTTCACCTGTGAGCCAAGTAGGGTGATGATATATTCAGGTGTCTGAGCACTTTAACCACTTAATTCGTGTTATAAAACAGCATTCTTTCCCCTTGCTCAGCTATCTATTAAGACATTTTAAACTGTCCAAAAAATCTATCTGGCAAAATTTTGGCAGGTATATTCCTCAAGAAACTGAAAAATTGATTTCTAGATTAAGCCAGATCAGCAAAGAACTATCTACCTTTAGTATATTTCATTGACTTATTATATAATTTTTTTATACTTTGGTGTGATGACTTTTATCTATACCAAAGGATCATGTAAGGATGAATATAATGAAACTAAGTCTTTAAAAAAATAAAAATATATATATTTTTAAAAAATGAAACTAAGTGATATATGTAGAGAAGTTGAAGGTCTCTCATTACGTTACACATTTTCCCTTTGTGAGGCTCTTCTGGGAAGCTCCTGCCTGGCCTTCTCCATACTGAATGGTCTGTTTTTATTTTATGCAGTGTGAACTGTTTAACTGAGTTTGTTCTCCTCTTTACAGATGGCTGCTAGAAAGCTTAGAGTCAAATTCTCTAGGTCCCCATCTTCATAGACTATATAAAATTCCATGGCAGCATTTACCAATGGGTGTTTCACAGAGCACTCGTTCTTCAAATGGTCCATGAAAAAAGGAGTTCCAGGATCAAATATGTTTGGAAAATGTTGCATTCCTAGTGATTCACAATGTATATAGCATATTAAAGGTCTGAGAGATTCTATGATCAAGGGACCTCTTTTATATGTTACACCTTTTAACATCTGGCCTTACTAGTATTCTAAGGAACCCATTTGATAAATGCTGCTTTATAGTTTGCACTTTGTTATTTCAAAAATAACAAAATTCAGCATGACAAAACTGAACTGAACTTGTAATCTTTTGGCCAAACCTGGTTACACTCCAGTGTTCCTGCTCCAGTGTATGACACCATCATCTATCCAGTGCACAAGTCAGAAATCAGAAATCATCATCTTTGACCCCTGCCCAACTCATTTATCATGAAATCCATCCCCAAACCCTGTTGACTTTCCCTTCTTTTTCAAATTTATTCACTTCTCATCTCTACCTCTGCCACCCTAGACAAAGTTACCCTCTTCTCCTACTTGGATAACTGCAACATTGGTCTCCTATATCACATGCCCAGAGTGATCCTTTTAAATGAAGATCTGTTTATGTAACTCTTCTAACTAAGAACCTGCAAAGATTTCCCATTCCGTATAATGATTCCTTATCATGGTCTATTGAGTGAACAACCCAGACTCATTTTATGACATTTTCTTGATGGCTGTCTGCTACCCCATTACAATGACCTTCTTTCAGTTCCTTGAATATGCTACACTCCAGGCTTTTGCACATGCCACTTTCTCTACTCTTCTTCCTAGTACAGATCTCAATCATCATTTGGATCACAGCTAAAATGTCCCATCTTCAAAAAGCATTAGCTCCAGACTGCCTCCCCAGACTAGCTCATATTCTCCCGCTAAATGCTCTAATAGCCCCACCTTCATCATAATACTTCTTATAATTGTACCAACTCATTGTATAACTTTACATTTCATTTCTTTCTCCCAGTAGAGTGTAAACTTTATTAGAACAGGTACTGTGTCTACCTGTTCACCACTGTGTTCTCCAGGTTCTAGAACAATGCCTTATGCCCAGGAGATGCTCTGTTAAGTAAAAGTAGTTAAAACTGCATTCTCACTGACCATTTTGGAAAGTCATAATATATATTTGTGATATAACAACTATTTAACTTTGTTTAACCCATCATTTCTCAAACTAACTCAAATCATGATGCTTTCTACTGTGTAAGTTATTGGTATTTTGTTGGTATTTGTGTTCCAAGAAATACTGTGTGATAGATATATTTTGAATTTCTTGAACTGCTCCCCCTCCACCCTAAGAAGTGTTATCTCTGTAGCCATGTTTTTATGACCTTGTCCCTCTGGAGCCACCTGAGCATGGTGGACTTGTGAGGTAGTGCAGCCTCAGGGGCTAAGGGCACCATTCTGGGAAGTCATAATGGACCCCCCTGCAAGTAAAAAAGAGGAAGCTGGTCTGTGGAGAGAGAATGACGCAGGAGAGAAGCCTTCAGCAGTCAGGCAGTACGAAAGGTGTGAGGTGAACTGAAAGGGCATGACTTGTCTGAAGGATTCAAAATCAGAATTCATTAAATGAGTGGTTCGATCCCCCAGCGTCACCTGGGAACTTGTTAGAACTACAACTTTCCAGGCTTTACCACAAGACATACCAGAAACTCTGGGTGGGGCTCAGCAATCAGTGTTTAACTAGCCCTTTAGTTAAGTTTGAAGGGCACCTTAAATTCTGGTAGCCAAACTCTTAAACATCTTGAGGACCAAATCTAGTCCACAGGCTGACAACTGATGACCTCTGTTGAAAGTGAGAAAAGTAGAAAGTAGCAGTTGACTTTAATTACTCTCCAGTTCCCATTTCCAATCACTCATGATATCTTTAGTTGAGTCCTGGAGTTATTCCTGCATGCTTTTAATAAATTCTCTCCTTTGCTTAATTAAGCTGGTTTGGTGAGGTTTTGTTGCTTGAATCCAAACAATGATTAAAGTAAAATGAAAATAAATATGGTTGGAAAGATTCAGATTCAAGCCCTGATTCTACCAAAAATAAGCTGTGAGGCCTTAGACAAGTTGCTTCTTCCTGGGCCACAATCCCATCATCAACAAAATAATGGGGTTGGGCTGGAAGCGTTCATACACTAATATGTTATCGCAGACATTGGCTCTTCTGGATAATCTCCCAAGGAAGAGCCTTACATTTTAGTTATACCCCTTGACTCCAGGCAGTTAAAATAACAACAAAAAATAAACCAGAAAGTAAAAAACATCCCAAGGTCAGGCCCGGGGGCTCCACATGCTGCATCTGCCCCCGGTCACCTCTGCCTCTGTGCTCGGAGCTGAACCCAAGAGCTAACCCGAGCCAGCCAGCGGTCATCCCGGAGGCAGCAGCGCAGGGTGGGACCTGACATGTGCGAATGGCCCGAGCGGCAGCCAGGGCAGCCCAGGTCCCGGCATCTACTTTCAGAGCACCCTACGGCCGCAGTCCAGGGCCCTGGCAGCGGGGACGACAAGGGCCCAGTGAGGCGCCAAGGGGGGCGGAGGGGCACCATCAAGTACGACCTCAAGGAGCTATGGAAATGCCTCAGCCTGGAAGAGTGGATCCTGGGGTAGTTTTCACACCTCTACGACTGCCAGGAAGACGAGACTGATGTGGACGAGCTCCTGGACGTGGAGGGGGATGACGCCTGGACTGCCAGGGTCCAGGAGGTGCTGGTTGAAAGTTAGAAACCCACTGAGGCCTTCATCTCTGGCCCACAGGTCACCATCCCGGGCATGCGGAAGCAGAGCACACCTCAGAAGGGAGGGTCCTGACTTCGGCCATCGGCATCTCCCACAGGACAATCGCTGTCCCCACCAGACCTCGTAGCAGCAGCAATACCCGGGGATCCCTTTTCACCCTCAGTTTTGTTTTGTTTTTTGTTTTTGTTTTAAATTGTTATTAAACTGATGGGACTTTTGTGTTTTTGTATTGACTCTGTGGTGCGGGCCCTTTAATAAAGCTAGGGCATGCCTTTGGTGCAAAAACAAAAACAAAAACAATCCCCAACTTGCTTCTTTGCCTGTCAAAAGAGTCATCTACCAATTAAAGATGCTTTAAATAATAAGGCTTATTCATGTTCCAATTCTTTTTCTATCTAAAATTAGATTTTAATGTATTACAATTAAGTTAACTTTAGTCAGGGCTGCTGTCTGTCATTAAACATACATAGAAACAAGTGTAATAGGCACTAAATTATGTTTACAGAAAAATAGTCATTTTTTGGCACTTTTTCTTCACAAAAATGCGACTCATCCAAACAAACAATAAATGAAATGGCAAAGCATTTTCAAGATTTTAAACAAATAAAGAGGTTTCAAGGAAAATATCCTAAAATAAATAATAAGAATATCCTCTATTAAGCTGATCAATCCTGCATTATATAACTTCTTGATTAACAAAGAATAAAACTGTTTAGAGCCTTAAATTCCCACCCCAGCAAACTGTTCTCTGATGTTAAAATGAAAATAGTAACCAAATGCTTTGATGGACAACTCATTACAATGAGATCTGAAGTTTTCTAAAACAAGACAAAGATTTTTCTATATTTCCCAAGCCCCAGAAAAAGTAAGGGAAATAGTTCAGTCTCCCACCCAAAAATGTACTCTGTATCCGCACTTTAAAGACATAAGTGCTTTAAAAATGATTGCACTCAAAATGCAGTTTTGAAAAAACAGAAGACGTTTCCAAGGAAGGGAGGGAAAAAAAATTACTGAGAGAAAATAAAAAAGAAACAAGGGGGAAGAAGTCTGTCAACAGAGTAGAAACTGTTAGTCTCTCTGTGGCCCCTGAAAGGTTTTGATCCAACCCTATTTGTTATCCTAGAAAAGCGCTTCTGAAGAAAGGTTTCAGTGTAAGAACTGCTTGAAAGAAGCCAGACCCTTGGAAATAGGCTCAGCCATTTATTAATGTCAAATATGCTGCCTGCATGAATTAGTCAGCTTCTCTTTTTGGAAGCCATACAGAAAAGTTCTTGTGCACCTGCTTCTTAGTGTCCTGACACTTCTGGCTTTACCGACAGCAACCACCACCAAAAAATAAAAAGTAAAAAAATTAGAAGTGTTGAACATTCTTACATTCTAACTTCTGAATAGCTCATCCATCAATTTAATTTTTAAAGGCTTCTTACTGAAACGTCAGTAGAGGCCACTGAATGTAAAAGCTTGCTCAGATATAAAGCAAAAGGCAAAACAGAGTCATTTTCCTAAACTGGCAGAATTTCACCAAAGTACCACAAAACTGACCTAAGAAACAAAAAGAAATGGAGCAGAAAAAGGCCAGATTTCTCACTGGCAGCACCAGAGTGGCAAATATCCCAGAACAAAGCAAAGCTGCCAAGTGGAAGAGAGAAAATTAAGGGACTTTCCAAAAACAGTCAAGCCCAGCATACAGAAGATTCCCAACAGCTGGGGTGAGCTTTAAGAAGCAAGACACAGGTATAAGGTCCAGCCTTCTTCTTTATTCACAGCACAGTGCAAAGTCAATAAATCAAGTACAAAAGAAATGGTGCCCGTTTCCTGGATTGGCGTCAGGCATGCTTCCTACCAGCTGCAATTACATCATTTTTGTCTATCTTCTTGTTTCCTTTTTGGAGGGGGTAGGGGTAGGGAGTGACAAATGGGCCAACTTCAAAATCAAGGAGAAATCCGTTTGCAGAGACCAAGGGAGTGACTCCCCC
Organism: Tolypeutes matacus; assembly: GCA_026826555.1. Taxonomy (NCBI): domain Eukaryota; kingdom Metazoa; phylum Chordata; class Mammalia; order Cingulata; family Chlamyphoridae; genus Tolypeutes; species Tolypeutes matacus. Next base: position 12,693,947 of record JAKSZT010031676.1, read on the forward strand.
TCTTATGAAAGACATTCGGGAACTCTGCTTCAGTTATGAGGGCCGCTGATGGTATGTGAGAGCTGTCCTGAGGAGATTCTTCCTGGAGGTGAGGCAAAGAGGGCTAGGACCCGGGAATCAAACTCATGGGAAGGCTGCTCTCACTACTCTCACCCTCTCTTCTATCTCAATCTTCCCCCCTTCATACCTAATGATAAAAGAGGGAAAATAAGTACATATAGAAAACCAAAGTGAATGGGAATGTGGGAGGAGTGAACATAAAAGAAGAAACTGAAAATAATCAAAAGTTGTTCAGTACTGCTTTTTTTGGACAGGCATGGAAATCTCTGATCCACTGCTTCATGTGTTTAACTTCCAAGGAGCGAGCTAACAGCACAGTTTGGGGATCTAAGGCATTGTTGGCTCGCAGATCTAAATGATGAGCACCCTGTGCGATTCTGATAGCAATCAAAGTGTCCGTAATGTCCTCGTTGACTCCACCTCCTGACCAGGGATCTAGTTCACCATTGCTGCAAGTGAGGAAAAGAAAAACAAATAAATGTTGTTAGTTTCCCATATTTACACTCAGATAAGAGAAAACTATTATATGCATAACACCTAAAATTATAAGCACGTCATATGAGATGGTGTTTCATGCTGGAGTTTTACAATGTTTCCTCGTCCAAGTGCAAAGAGAGAAAAACCAGAGAACAACTGAAGGTAATACTGCTTCAAAGATTGACTGGGAATCTATGCTACCTAGATTGTATTGGGACTTAGAAGTCTGAATTCCAAACCTGGCTTCATCACTTAAAAGTTATATAATTGTTAGATCCCAGGTTAAAAAGGCTCAGAGACAGACCAAGATTCAGACTGGAGTTTATTAGGTTGCCAGCATGGCGGGGGTCTGAAGAGAGAGTTTAACCTGCCTGCCCAGGTTGGGAGTGTTCCTTTTGAGCGGATTTTCAGAAAGGGTGTGGGTGTGGCGTGAAGATATGGGGTGGGAAAGTATGGAGTTAGCTATTTCAGAGTAGGGCGTGCTGTTCTAAGAACTGCCCTACTGTTGGGGAAGGAAGGTTCAGTGGCCTTGTGGGGACGGTGATAAGCAAGGGCAGGAAGGGGTCATTCTGTGTTTGAGCACATACAAACTCAGGGGGCAAGTGGTTACATTCTAACAATAATCACAGCTAATTTACCTGACTCAGTTTTCCCGTCTGTAAAATAGCGATAATAAGGCTTACCTCATAAAGTTGTTTGAAGGATTAAACCGGATGGTGCATATGGAAGTATTTGATAAGTATAAGTGCCAGGCACGTAGGAAACCCCTTCCTAGGTCCCAACCTACATTTAAAAATGCTAATTCTCTCTCAGCTCTTTAAAAAAATTAAAACAACAAGAATAACAACTGCATTTAAATTTTTTTTTTGGCACAACACTTCTCTTTCAGTATAGTACTTTGGGAAATAGGGACGGAGAATTGAAAAAAGGGTGCCCCGGATCTGAAAACAAGTAAGTTGGGCATTACTGAAAGACCTTTATTTTACATCAGCTTTAAAGTTAAAGAAATGTTTCCAGGTTATTAGTCTTGGCTGGTTCAACAATTTCAGAATAATGTAAACAGGATCAGTCACTGAAACAGGCAGTTTAGTTTAGCTGAGCAAAAACCAATACAACCACAGAAAGCATCCCTAATATTATTTTTAATAGCTTTATTTAGACATAATTCACTACAGGAAAATTTACCATTAAAACGTACAATTTAATGGTTTTAAGCATATTCAAACTTGTGCAACCATTTTAAAATATTTTCATCATCCCCAAAAAGAAAGCCCATACTCATTAGTAATTACTTCCTGTTCCCCCCACACCCGTGCATCCCTCAGTTCCAGGCAACCACCAATCTTCTTTCTGTCTCTATAGATTTGCCTATTCTGGACATTTCAAATAAATGGAATTATACAATATGTGGTTTTATGTGACTGACTTCTGTCACTTAGCTTAACGTTTTCAAAGTTCATCCATGTTGTAACGTATATATCAATATTCCATTCCTTTTTTTTTAAGATTTATTTTATTTATTCCACCCCACCCCCCACTTGCGCTTGCTGTCTGCTCTGTGTGTCTGTTCGCTGAGTGTTCTTCTGTGTCTCCTTGTCTTCTTTTCTCATCTTCACTTTACGAGGCACTGGGAGCCGATCCTGGGACCTTCTGATGTAGGAGAGAGGCAGCCAACCACTTGAGCCACCCCAGCTCCCTGGTTTGTTGCGTCTCTCATTGTCTTTTTCCTTTGTGTCTCTTTTTTTTTTGTTGCATCATCTTATTGCGCCAGCTCTCCGCACGGGCCCGCTTTTGCCTTCACCAGGAAGCCCTAGGAATTGAACCTGGGACCTCCCATAAGATAGACAGGAGCCCAATTGCTTGAGCCACATCTGCTTCCCACTTCATTCCTTTTTATGGCTAAATAATATTCCATTGTATGATTATACTACATTTTATATATCCATTCATCAACTGATGGAGGCTTGGGTTGTTTACACCATGATTATTATGAATAATGCTTCTATAAACATTCACCCACACATTTTTGTGTTGATTTATGCTTTCTTTTCCCTTGGGTATAGATCTAGGAGTGGAATTGCTAGGCATATGATAACTTAACCTTTTGATGAAATATCAGACTGTCTTCCAAAGCGCTGCACCATTTTACATGAGGTGAGGATTCAAATTTCACCACATCTTCACCAGCATGTATTATTATCTGCCCAGCCACTCTAGTCACTGTGGAATGGTATCTCACTGTAGTTTTGATTTGCATTTCATGAATGACTAATGATGTTGAGCATCTTTTTGGAGCTTATTGGCCATTTCTAAGTCTTCTTTGGAGAAATGTCTATTCAAATCCTTTATTCATTTTTTAATTGGGCTATTTATCTTTTTATTATTGAATTTTAAGGGTTCATTATATATTCTGAATACAAGTCCTTTATCAAATATTAATATTTGACTTGCAATATTTTCTCCCATTCTATAAGATGTCTTTTTAATGTCTTGGTATTATCGTAGTACAAAAGTTTTAATTTTGATGTAATCAAATTTATCTATTTTTTCTTTTGTCCTTTGTGCTTTTGGCATCATATCTATGAAACCATTGTCTAACCTAAGATCATGAAGATTTATTCATATTTTTCTTCTAAGAGTTTTATAGTTTTAGCTCTTACATTTAGGTCTATGATCTATTTTGAGTTAATATTTTTAATGTTATGAGGCAGGGTTTCAACTTCATTCTTTTGTATGTGTTTGTCCAATTTTTTCCCCATTGAATTATCTTTGCATTCTTGTTGAAAATTAATTAGCCATAAATTTAAGGGTTTATTGCTAGACTCTCAATTCTATTTCATTGATTTATATGTCTACCCTTATGCCAGTACCACACTATGCTGACTACAGTAGCTCTGTAATATGTTTGAAATTGGGAAGTGTGAATCCTGCAATTTTATTCTTCATTTTCAAGATTGTTTTGGCTATTCTGGGTCCCTCCCTTGCATTTCCATATGAATTTTAAGATCAAAGGGTCAATATTTGCAAAAAAAAGTCAGTTGAGATTCTGATAGGGATTGCATTGAATCTGTACAAAAATTTGAGAAATATTGCCATCTTAACTATATTAAGTCTTCCAATACATGAACATGGGATGTTTTTCCGTTTATTTAGATCTTTTAAAATTTCTTTCAATGATGTTTTATAGTTTTCAGTGTACACATCTTGTACTTTTTTGTTAGATTTATTCCTAAGAATTTTATTCTTATTAATGCTATTGTAAATGGAATTTTTCTGTACTATTATTAATTCCACCCATGAATAGATTGGTTTACAAAGCCTTTCACATTTCATGGTGCTAACAATTCTATTGGGTAGGTTTAATTATAATCCTTTTATAGATGAGAAAACGAATGCTCAGAGAAGTTAAAAGGTTTGCCCAAATCATTCAGCTAGAAATGGCAAATTTAAGATTCAAACTCAGGTCTTCTAACTCTAGTCCAATATTCAGTCTTATACCACATGGCATTTTATGGACACATGACTGCTGCTGGAGTCAAAAGCACATACCTTCTTGATGTGTGATACACAGTGAGAAGAGCACAGGCTTTGCAATCAGACACTCCTGGGTTCCAGTCCCAGTTCCACCTCTCAACTATCTAACCTCATGAAAGTGCAGGTGATTCAGAATAAAAGTAGGACTGAAATACGTGGATTTAAGTACCTGGCCATGGCAGGCATAAGATCACTTTCCCTTATACAGCATCACCTGGTCACATCTTTATCTATATGCCACTTGAAATGGCTTAAAAAGCATTTTTATGTGTGTTCTGACATTTAATTAATGGCATTCCATTCTGCTGATATTGTTACAAAGCCTGAAGTAAAAAATCTTCAAGGTCACATCAGATATCTGAAATTATTATCGTAATTTGCATAATCATAAAAAGTTGTAGTTATAAGTGCAACCTATATGTCGAGAACTATCAAAATTTATATCTCTAGCCAGACCCTCTCCTCTGAACTTCAGTACAAAAATTCAACTGTCTACTTGACATTTTTATATGGAAATCTAATTAGGCATCTCACACGTATCAGGTCCAAAACTGAGCCCATGATACTTGCCCACCCCTAACTGGCCCCTCCCACAGTTGTCCTTATCTCTGTTAATGGCAGTTCTATTCTTCTAGTTGTTCAGGCCAACCAAAAAGTTTGGTGTCATCCGTTAACCTTCTCTTTATTTCACACCCAATCTGTCAGCAAATCCTCTCAATGATAGTTTCAAATATATTCATAATTTGGCCACTTCTCACCACCTCCACTGCCACTACCCTGGTCCAAGACACCATTATTTCCAGCCAGAATAACTGCAACAGGCTTTTAACTAGTCTTCCTTAATCTACTTGTCCCCCTGCAGTATATCAACAGAGAAGCCAACTTCTCACTCCTCTGCTCAAAATACCCCAAACTTTCCCATCTCATTCAGAGTAGAAGTCAAAGTCCTTACTAGGACCTACAAGTATCTAAGTGATCAGGCCCTCTGCTGTCCCTCTGATTTTGTCTCCGACAACTCTCTTCCTCAGTGACTGTCCTCCAGCCACAATGGCCTTCTTACTATACCCACAAGGAGAAAATGTCAGGGACATTTACCCCCCAAGGCCCTTGCCCTGCCTTACTCAATTCACAGCTAGCTCCTTTACTTCCGTTAGATCATTTTTCAAAAGTCACCCCTCAGCAAGGTCTTCCCTGCTCACCCTAATCTAAAATTTCAAACCTTCCCCCTTTACCCGATATTTCATAGTCCCTTCCCTGGTTTATTTTTAATTCTTAACACGTATTTTTATTTTATTTATTTTTAGGAGGTACCGGGGGTTGAACCCGGGACATCGTACATGAGAAGCAGGTGCTACTGCTCCCCATTATCTATTTCTAATGTGCTGATATATGCTATCTTGTTTATATTACCTGTCTCTCACACTAGAATGAAAACTCCATGAAGGCAGGGATTTTTTCCTGTTTTGTTTATTGCTATATCCCTAGCACCTAGAACCAAGCCTGGCACATGTAGCTGAACAAATATGTACTGAATGAATGGACAAAGGATCTAAGTGTCTAGTTGTCTGTGGCCTTTTAGTAAGTGTTCTAAAAAGAGATCTATAAATACAGATGTATGTAAGCCCACAGACATGCTGTAAATCACTTCCATCCTTTCTACATGGGAAAACAGATTTGATAAAAATGATTAATACAAACATATAGGGACTGACCTTCAGCGGCATGCAAGAGTGGAAAGAACAATAAAACTAAGTCAGTAATGTAAGTTTTATACCCTCACTAGCTGCATGATTCTCGGTAAGTCACTTGACCTCTGTGAATCTCAATTCCTGCCTGTATTACAAAGAAAAACATATTTTTGAAGAAAAGATAAGGCCCCTCCTTCACAGAAATATTGTGGGGCCCAAGTTAAATAATATATGTGGAAGCAAGTGATAAACCATAAAATACTGCACAGGTGTGTGATATTCTAATTATTATCATGTTCTGTAAGAAAAGTATTAGGAGGTAAATGAATCACAAAAATGAACATTAGAGCATTTTTTGAAAGAAATTTAGTGAAAAAACTAATGCAATCAAAATTTACTAGGTAAACGTACAAATAACACGAGAAAATAAACATTTAGATTCATTAGGTACACCTGTGCTTGAAACACAATATTAACTTCCCTGATTCATTTTCACCACACTTCTTTTTAAGAAAACAAAACAAAACAATTCAATTGCAACTTAACATCATTGAAAAAAAAATTCATGCCATGAAAGTAATTTTTTGGTTTTGTTTAAAAACAGAAAGGAAAACTCCCATGCAAAGGAGGAGTCCATTTTAAAAGTAAACTACAGATGGGATTGGATTCTCTCAAGCGAACAAATAGCCTTTATCGTTATTCTGATTTGACAGGCCCAACCCAGATAGGAAACTCTTCATTATCTGCAAAACAAAAAAGCCACCCCAACAGCCACATAATAAGCAAACTGCATTTGATTTAAAAGGTCATCTGAATCAGCCTAGTGGCTTAGCAACAGTGTTTGGAGTTGCTGAGAGACCTAAGATGCACATGGACTTGAATTTCTTGGTCCTGGACATGTGAAAGCTAAACCAGTGATTGGCAAATCTACAAAAAAACACTTGCTTTCTCTAGAGACTCTAGGTGCTTGGGTAAAATTCCCAACAAGCAGTCTCACGTAATCTCTGGCAATTAATTCCCCTAAGGAATGATGCTAAACCAACCAGCTCCTCAAGGACTCCTTTTTGGATTTATATTTAAATAACTGAGAAAGACCATTGGTAAGATAATTTCTTTGGGGGGGGGGCGGGAAGTAAATCCTTCCAACAAAACCACTGTGGAATGTTAAAAAAAAAATCATTTGCTGAAACAGAACTATTAATAGCTACTGTTTATTAAGCCCTCATTCACTCAACAAATGTTTACTGAGCACTTACTATGTGCCAGACACTTTTTGGGCACAGGGGATTCAGCAGGAAACAAAGCAGACAAAACCCCCTGCCCTAACGGTACTTACTTTCATGATAATATTTTTGCTCCTTGAAATAACCGTAGGATAGTAGTCATAATTATTTCCAACTTATGTAAGTTAGCAATTTGCCCAAAACTGCACAACTAATTCAGTGAAAAAGCGAGACAGGTTAGTATGGGGAACGAGGGGAGGCAGCTGGTCAGAACAGAACAAAGCGGTAACCATCACAGCTGAGACACTGCAAAGAGCGTGGTCACAAGACCCCACTGGAAACCCCCTGAGGGGAAAGCAGCTGTTCGAAAACAAAGCTGTAACCCTTACAGCTGCCCACCAAGACCCTGGTCACCAGGTCCAGTATGAAACTCCCCGGCTCAAAAGAAGCCACGGATAACACCAAACAGAAAGGCCTTTCCGTTGGGTCCCCGAAAGCTAACAGGTGCAACCTGAGTGGTCCAAAGTATAAACCAAAAAGAAGGCAGAAAAGCAACCAATCAGGACAGTGAATAGCTGAGATCCCTCCTAAACATGGGGAATAAGGAGGAGGCCAGTTTCAAAAGGCCCCAGCCCCAGGGCACGCCTCTCCCTGGAGCAAATATTTTGGGTGTGTACTTTCCCTTTTTTCTCGTTTCTCAATAAACTCTTCACTTGCCTACCTTATGGTGTGCTCTTAAATTCTGATGTAGCCAAGAACCTATTAATAGAAACCCGGTCGCAGGCAACAGAAGCGGAACTGTACCAAGACCTGACGGCACATCTCCAATCCAACCACTATAAATTAAATTTTCAGTCAGAAAAGTAGTCATGCTGGGGTTTGTGAGAGGCGACCTAAGAAGAGAAGCCTGAATATGAAGGTATTTTCCACACGATTCCCTGCACCCTCTCCTTACTCATCAACCATCCACATTTATAGCTGGTAGACACTAATATGCAAAATAGAGACACAGGGGCTGCTCCTGTACATTGGGAACATGCTTTCTTCAGAAAAGCAGGAGAATTTAGAAGCTTCAAATAACTTACAGATATGTTTTTTACATTGGATTTTTCACATCTAGCGGTCTGTAGAAAAAATATTTCTTCTTTTAAAAGTAGATTTGCCACAGCAGAAAGACAAAACAGCATCTCCACACAGGCCTACTTTTAAACTTTCACGTGCCTCTGATGCCTTCCTGAGCTTTGTATTTCCTTCCTGTCCCATGTCCTCATCTACACACACATTTATTATGTGTCAGTCACTGTAGCAGGTGCTAAAGGCACAGAGATGATTAAGACAAAGTGCCTGCCATTGAGAAGCTCGCAATCTCATGGGGGAAAACAGAAACCCAATCAGATAATTTCCACAGAGGGATAAGTGGTATTCACAGGGGGTCAGGGAGCCAAACCTCCCTGGAGGGAAGGGGAAGGGGAGAGGGTCCTGAGGAAGGCCTGGGTCTTAACAGATGAGCAGGTTAGAAGAGAAAGGGGGAAAGAGAGAAACTGTATATTTCAGGCCAAATATACAGTTCCTTGTGGTTGGAACATCAGTCATAAGGTAGGGAGTGTACTTCCATTTATTTATTTGGCAAATATTAAGCATAGAGGTGTGCCAAATTTGGGCTACATGCTTTACTGGCTTAGTTCTTTTAAGCATGACAATAACTCTATGGGGTGAGTACTAATATTAGTCTTGTTTTACAAAAGATAAAACTGAAAAATCCAAGAGGTTAAGTAATTGTATTAAAGACAGCTCTGCCTTTGCACATCTCTGTTACAAAGTCCTTTCTTACACAGTGCTTAAAAAGCCCCTTTCCCATAGTGTCTACCAACTGGCTTCAGATCTATTCCCAAAACTTTTCCCACAGAATCTGCCCCCTCCTCCAGTGATGAGTATGATGATGACGAGTATTATTTTGACAGGCTGGGGAAAACCACAGAGGGCAAATGGATAATAAAATACTCATCTGTAATGGTAGGATCCAATAAAAAAGGACAATGCATTTGACCACAATTTGTATATTAAGCCATCATACAAGGATATAAAGATTCCACTTAACTCAATGGGAACTCTAGCTTCATAGAGTCAAAGCAAGGAAGGACTGAACTTAAAGCATCAGAATGCTAGAGAAATCTGCATAAATACTACATGGAGATAAGCTCCTAAACATAAATAAAAAATTGACAAAGCACTTCCTCCTCTGAAGGAACAAACATGAGCCTGGAAACCCAAAGGCTTGTACTTAAGCCTTTCTCAGTTCTCTCAGTGCTTTCAATTTTTCCAGATTTCAAATACCTTAATTTGGCACAGGTGCCTTAAGCAAATAGATTTATTTGCTCACCACCTGTCACTTTAGAAGGCTGAGTTGAAGAGTATACTTTTGAAGAATCCTATTGAGATCAAGGAACACACTTTAAAGAAATTAAACAAAAAGAATCTCTAAGTTCCCCATTAAAGTACCTTATCTTTTATTTAGGGGCAGATGCCCTGCTGGATTAGAAAGTACCGATAATGAGAGAGGCTCAAGAAGAGACCTCTTCTGCAAAAGGTTCCGGTGTCACCAGCCCAAACCCAGAGGTTGAGTCTCCAGTCAAATCAGAGCACCTCACTCCTAAAAGCTATTGACTATGTCCCAAGGGCTACATTTGACTTTTGTTTATAAAAGCTTGTAAAAGAATGGCATCTACAATTTGAATGATCGCTCTGGGTTAAGAGGTATGTATGAGTATCTCCTCACTATTTCCATACAGATTTGGGGAAATTTTTTGATCAACTGGCTGCTATCTTTATTGCTGACAACCTCTTATCCAGGCCAAAACATGGAAATTTTGCAGTCACAACTAGATACACATAGAGTTTACTCAATTAACTCTGAAATGAACCAACACCAAATATTTTGCTTCTTAAGAAGCACAGTAAACATAAAAGAACAAACATGGGTTTTTCAGTCAGGCCAAGGGTGAAATTAGGCTTTATCACTCAGTAACTAAAACAAAGCTAGATAAGCTCTGGGAAATTACTAAACACAGAGACCTCCAGTTTCCTCCTCAATAAAAAACATCTACTTCACAGGGTTGTTGTGAGGATTCAATTAGGTAATTTATGTAAAGTACCTCACACAGTATCTGGAACCGAAGAGAGTAGGCACTTCAAAGAGTGTTGAATAAATACTAAAAATATTTTCTTCTCATTCTTAAAAATAGTAACAATAACAAGACAAATTGTTAATAACAGATGATGCTTTGCTTTATGCTGGAGTTTTTGTTTTTTTTTAATTTTCTAATTTGTGTTTTGTTCTTTGTTTTTAAGCCTTTAAGCAACCTTGGCAAAAGGTTTATTTATTAAAAGAATATAAAATCCTATCTCTTCTCAGCATTCCCAAAGGGAAATTTTAATATGTAGGAAAACATGATGGGTGTTGCTATTATATTCTATACCATTTTTATTGTCCAGCACTTTCTTGTTCTGTTTTCTCAATTATTCTACAAATGTCTCCATCAGTCAAAGTTCCTCTTTGCACTAGCAAAAACTCACCTGAAAATGATATTCTTGTGTGAACTGATGTTTTTGCCTCCATACAGAGTGGTGATCCAGGAGGGTCTCGGTCTCACGCCCCAATGTTTGAAGCATTCATTAGACAATTCCTCCAAGTTCCACGAGTGAGGTTCAAACATGTCATCGATACCATTAGTACAAAAGGGCATGATCATTTCTGTGCAGGACTGAAAAATCAAACCAGGAGAGGATCCAATGAGAGGATGAGGCACAGAGATGTTAGATAAATTGTCAAAAGGCTTATAGCGAGGAAGTAGAAAAGTTAGGGTTTGAACCCAGGTGGTCTGGCTTCAGATCCCCTGTACTTTTCCTCTAAGCCAGGCAACCTCTCACTATTTGTAGAAAGGCTTGGCTGAGAAGTAATAGAAGTTAGGACTGTCTATTCCTTATTTGTAAACTGCTTTCTTTCACATCTATTCTCATAGTTAACCTTCAAAACAACTCTGGAAGGAAAGGATTATTATTATTAATGTCATTGTACAGATAAGGGAATGGAGGCCCAGAGAGAGTCAAGTTAGACTTCCCATCTTTTCGTGTCCAGAAAATGCTTCCTTTACAATACTTACTGAGATTTATTGTAATATTAGTTTATATTTACATATTTAGATACCTATCCTTTGTAGCAGGAAGTACTTGAAGGTGAGACCGTGTCTTATTTATCTTTGTATCTTTGGAGCTTAGAACAGAACCTGGCACATGGTAAACACTTGATAAATATTTGGTGATGATGACATACATGAATGGATGATGGATGGATGAATGAATGAATGAATGAATGAAGAATCTTGTCCATGGTCTCACAGTGTAAGGGGACAGAGCCAGTTTAAGTGACAAAATCTTGTATACTCTCCGTTAGAGCACAACTGTACCAGTGGAAAGTAAGTTCCACTTGGGGAAATTATACACACTTACCTGATAGCTCCAACCCTGGATTCCCAGACTGCTTGTTGCTGTCTCTGATACATTCAGGCATTTTGCCTGGCCCGAATAATTGTAATATATATTCAGAGCTTGGAAAATATTCTGAATCAGGTGTTCATCAGGTACATTGGGATTTTGCAAATGCTGGCACACTATCTGTCATTTTAGAGAGATAAAGGGAGAATATGAGTTTGATATGACCATAAAACATTTTGCAAGCATCCAACTGCATTACTTGACAATTTCTATCTCTTGAGAATAACCCCCTTCATAAATGATTAAACCAAGGCTACGTGAATAACCCAAAGTCCTTTTCATGGTACGTAAATCCTCCCCGCTTAGCACTCCAGCTTCCTCTCCTATAGCCTCCGTTCCAGCCCAGTAAAACCATTCCCAACCAAACCAAGCCCTGTCCCTTCTCTTTGCCTCTGCTCACCCTGAATGCCCTTTCCCACCCTCCCACTCCACTAGTGCCAGGTAAATACCAACTAATCTTCCACAGTGCTCAACCCAAGTATCAACCTCTGCTCTGAGGCTTTCCTTGCCTATGTCTCTGTGGCAGTTTAGTATTGTTTATGAATTCCAAAAATAGATATTGGATTATGTTTGTAAACTGATCTGTCCCTCCAGGCATATTAGATTATATTGGATTCAGAGGTTTCACTTTTATTGATTAAATAATGATTAAGACTTTGAATGGGCCACATCAGTTGGACGTTGAGTCCCAGAGAAACCATACCACAGAGAAGGGAAGTTTTGAGCTGAAGCCCAGGAAGTAAACACACAGGAGAAGAACACAGAGAATTAGAGACAGCTCCACAGACAGGGCAGAGGCCCCAGGAAGAGAGACAGCCTAATAGTCTACATAGTAGACTGATAATCTACAGCTGACATTGTGGAAAGAAGCAAGCCTGAGCCCAGAGAGATTCAAGCCCCAGGGAGAGAGACAAAGCCTAGAGAGCCTGATGGTCTACAGCTATTATTGGAAGAAGCTGGGACCATGGAACCTTAAGAGGAAGAAGAAGGCTGAATGCCAGCAGCCATCTTGCTCCAACACTGGCAACAGACTTTGGTGAGGGAAGTAACTTTCGCTCTATGGCCTGGTAACTGTAAGCTTGTACCCCAAATAAATACCCTTTATAAAAGTCAACAGATTTCTGGTATTTTGCATCAGCACCCCTTTGGCTGACTAATACAGTCTCCAAGATGGGAAGCCCTAACAACGCCTTTCTTTGCATCTCTACTATACCTTGTGTCTATTTCTGTCCATAATGCTGTACTGTGCTCTTTGATTCCAGAAAATCTCCCTCAGCACTTAACAAGGTAACTGGCAACGAAATGCTTGCTGAATGAATGGCTATATATTTTTATGAAAATGTTAAATTTGTGAAATTTCTTATGGGAAAACTATACCAAGCTCTTACATCTATAATGTGACTAGAAGCTTATCAGGTAGCTCCCCAGCTCCCAAATATTTCAACCAACACTTTATAATTCTAGAAACTAAGAAATTCTAGAACTAAGAGTCACAGGCAATACTTTGGAGGGTGGAAATGAAGGTCAAGACTGACTGGAAAAAGGGGTATGGGGCACCTTCTGGGGTATGGAAATATGCTATATCTTGATCAAAGTTTAAATTACACAACAAAGGGTGCATTTAGGATTTGTGCATTGCACTGTATGTAAATTTTACCTAAACAAAACAAAACAAAACAAAACAAAACAAAACAACACACACACCATAAATAAATATTAAACTCTAGTCAATGATATTAAAGCTAAAGTAGTTAGGAAGAAATGTACTGATGCTTGCAAATTACTTTTGAAATGCATAAAAACAAATAAGATGGATTGAAGGATGGATAGAGAGATAGATAGGTGAATATATATGAGATAAATCAAACACAGCAAAATGTTAATTATAGAATTTTAGGTAGTGGGTGTATGGCTGTTCACTGTCCAATTCTTTCTACTTTTCTGTATGTTTAAAAATATTCATGGGAGTGGATGTAGCTCAAGTGGTTGAGTACCTGCTTCCCATGTATAAGGTCCCAGGTTCAATCCCTGGTACCTCCCAAAAGAAAAAAAAAATTTTTTCATAATAAAATGGGAAAAAATCACAGGCAATGGAATCATAGTTGAATAATAACAATAATAACAGCTGATTGATATTGATAATCAACTGATTATTGAGATCTGGGTTTACAGCTATTAGGTCATTTGATCCTCAAACAACCCTAATCGATATATTATCATCAACCATTTTATATGAAGAAAGGAGACAGTTAAATTACTGTATTCAATGTCACCAGTTAGTAATTGGTGGCACACAGAGTCAAACCCAGGTCTCTCTGGCTATGAAATATAGATCTTATCCATTATGCTATGCAAGTACCCCATGGCAAGGATAGCATGTTGAGCTGCCATTCTCTATTAAGATCTTGCCAGAAATTCAGTGAGCCAGTCCCTTCCCATTTCACTTGGAAAAGATATAGATACCACAGGCCGGAAAAAGAGCCCAATCCAGAGAAGGAGTCCGGTTACCTCATCTCAGAGTAGAGATTCTGGGCAGCAGGAATAGCAACAAGACCTGGGATAGGGATGTGCTCCTAACCAGGAGAGGAGGGTACTGAGAGAGCTGGAGAGCGGCCGGGAGCAAGCCCTGTCCATCATCACAGTTCTGCCCAGGACCTGCTTTCAGCAAGAAGGGAAACTTGAAAAGACAGAGAAAATGGTCATAGGGAAAATTCAGTGCCTTTCCTCAAATTTATTTTGCACAATATTTCTATGGAATGTTAATTGGTTCTTTGTGAAAAAGAGCTTCATAGTGAAATAATTTTAGGAAATGTGTTAACAAATGTAAACGGTTTTCTTGACTACAGGATTTCTTAGAGCCTTTAACATGTTCAACTGCAATGTACATTTCCAAAGGGGGATAGGTAGGTGCCATTTCCCAATACATTTTGGAAAATGCTGAATCTAAGAAAAGTCAGAAATTAAGATGTCCAAATAACTGGATATACCTTTAAAAAGGAGCCACGAGGGCATAAGAACAAGAACAGGCTTACCAGTGTTTAGAATGTACACAAAGAAACAGAATTGAGCTAAACTGAGAATTTCACCGACTTATCATGCCTGAGGCAATAAGGAAATGCAAGTTGAAGAGACATTAAAAAGCAAAACAATGTTTTACTATTATAAGTGGCAAGTCAAAAACTACCTAATATTTGCAGAGCACTTTTAACAGAAAATATCCCCCAAGAAATACACCAATCAGAAATAAGAAGTAAGGAAATCAAATAAAGAACCAATCACAGAATTTATTAAAACTATCTGTTGCAACAGCAGATCAGTATTCTTTCCTGACCCTGGACAGCTCTTTCGAAATGCAGCACAAAACTGCTGAGTAGACACATGGAATGCAGAGAAGAGCGTTGTGTTCAAGCACAGCGTGGTAGATGAGGCAGGGTGACAAAGCAAGCTGCAGGGTGGGGGCGGAGAGTGCTGATCTACAACACCAAGCAGTAGAAAACTCTGGAAAAGAACAGTAGCAAGTGAGTGTGACTCACTTGCTGGCATCAGATCCCCTCTCAGAGCTAAAACACTGAGCCTCTGTCAGGCAAAAAGAAAAGGAGTCCCCATGAATAGCCATCTCTACAAACAGCAGTTACTGTCACTGCTTAAAAGACACAAGCATGGCTGGGTACGGTTGATAATACTTGCGTTTCAGCAGCCCCAGTTACACAGGGAGAGCACCATGGTCAGAAACTTGGGGTCTGCTGCTACAAACACAGTGTCTGTGTTAAGAATAACGCCAGGCCCATTGTCCTCTGTGGGGTCAGATCACCCTGGAGTACTGGAATTCCAAGCAGCACACTTTAAGAAGGACATTGATCAACGTGAGAAAATCCAGAAGGGTGCAGTCAGGATGGGGAATTGAGGAATAGTTGAAGCAACCTACAATTGGCCATTTGAATCACTTCCAACCTTTTACAAGGACAAATAAGGACACAAGAAATAACTTTGGGGCTAAATTTACATATATCATTACTTTCTTGAGATAAATTCTTAAAGGAAGTACTAGTTCAAATGGAAATAAACATTTTTAAGGCCTTTGCTACATCCTAACTACCTCATAGAAAGTGCCAATTAATAATTTCACCCATGCTTTAGACAGAAGGCCTGAAAATGATCACTTAAAAAAACTTTTTGGCAAAATATTGCAAATTTGCTATGGGAATTTGTTTTAAGGTGGTTCTAAAGTTCCTTTCTTACTATAATTCTAAGTACCATCCTCCAGCATAAAAACAAAAACAAAAACAAAACAATCTCTATAGAACTCTATGTACTTCCTTAACAATGTAAATAGCAAAGAGCGAATGAAGTTACAAAAAATACTGAAGTCATACTATCAAGACCTCAGTCTTATTCCCATGCTTATTCAAAGACTGTAGTAATTCAAAAGGAGATATTCACATATGTTTGTCAAAGATCTATAGGAAGCATAAAACATTTATGTAAACATTACATTGAACCATATGAAATTGCCTTGTTTATAAATAAATTCAGGTTCAACCTCATATAATACTTCTAGCTTAACCTTTTCTATTTGCAGATATTACCCAGTTGATTAGGACAAGCACTTGACCTGTTGATTGTTTACTTAAGGGCTGTGAACTAATCAGGAAACAAATGAAGAGTTCCTGTCAGCACCTCTTTCCAAAATATTCAACCCTGGTAATCCCCATACTACACTTGCTATCTGTTTTTCAACACAAGGCACATCATTCCTACTTATGCCATAAGTGCATTGATAGGAGCAGCTGGGGCTGAGGCTGCTAGTACAACTGCTGAGTGTTCCTTGAGGTCAGCTGCTTTCCCTACAACAAGCCAGGAAGCGACATATGATCATACCCCATTTCACAGAGGAGAAAACAAGCTCACTGGTTTGGCTACAGATTCACAATTAAAACCTGTGCATATAGATTCTGAAGTCAGACGTTTTCTGATCACAAAGTTCTGGTATAGCAATCTGCCTCCCCAGAATAATAATAATAATAATAATAATAATAATAATAATAATAATAATAATAATAGTAGTAGTAGTAGTAGTAGTAGTAGTAGTAGTAGTAGTTAATATATAATATCTAGCATCAGTTGAGCCCTTACTATATACCAAGTCCTATGAAGTCTACTAAGCATTACAAGTACATTATCCCCATTTTGCAAATGAAGTAACCAAAGCAAACGGGGGTTAAGGAACGTGCTCAAAGGGAAACAGCCAGGAAGTGGCAGCGCTGAGATTCAAATGCAGATCGGCTCTGGAGCTTGCATTTGTAACCACTATACTACACATACCCAGCTTAGCAAGTTATGGTATAAGACCTATAATCTCATGTTTAATTTTTTTATACAAATGCTTTTTTGATTCTTAGATTGTCTTTATATTTTTCTAAGTGTATTTGTTTTGGATAAAAAAAACTTTGGTAGAAGGGACTCTGCAGCAATATAATATCATAAAACTTTTTAAAAAATTATGAAATAGTAAAACTACAAAATAGTAAAGTGAGTAATATGAGGCTCAAGAATCAACACTTGAAATGAACAGACTTAATTCACCTTCTACTTCCCAGATTAAAGATGAGCATTTAAAGAGAGTATTAGTTAAAAAAAAATTAAAAATAAAAAAAAAAAGAGTATTAGAAGTTCATTTTAGTAATTCTGGTTTTAAAAAGAGTATAGAAATAGTGGAGAAATTAGAACGCTGCAACTTTAGTACCAAATATTTAGGGTCTGCCCTTTGACCCCATGTACACCAGAGAAAGTAAAGATAATGATTTCTTTAAAAGCTTTAAGTGTCTCTACCTCTGAGGATAAGCATTTGAATAAGAGAAAGAAAAATAAGGTGGGAAAACTT
Organism: Tolypeutes matacus; assembly: GCA_026826555.1. Lineage (NCBI taxonomy): Eukaryota > Metazoa > Chordata > Mammalia > Cingulata > Chlamyphoridae > Tolypeutes > Tolypeutes matacus. Next base: position 12,711,361 of record JAKSZT010031676.1, read on the forward strand.
TTTTTTTTAAAGAGGAAGGAAAGAAGATAGTTGGAAAAAAAAAAAAAAAAAAAGACCAATCTCCTCTCAGAGAGTATGGTCTATCCGCATTAGAGAAAGGATTAAGCAGACACATTCAGCTTTTCTAACAGATTTTCTTTCTGGAAGGCTTCAATACCCCTCTCACACTCACTCAGATAATCACATTAGTTTTGTCATTAAAAGCTCCCTTTTCACAGAACGCACCTAAACTGCTCAAACCACCCAGAGAGGTTGCAGGCATTATCAGACACCAAGACAAATGGAAGAGATTTACCATCTTATGTCTTATTATTTCACTGTCTCTATCTGCTCAGAAGCCTAAGCTAAAAGATTTGGCCAGTTATCAACTAAAAAATGATTCCAAAATAAACAAAGGATACAGTATCCCTTGAAGCTGCTCTCTCAGCAGAGAAGAGACCTAGTGTTGAAAGAGTTTTACAGTCCTTAGAACAGTCAAATGACAGAGGCGATCTCTATGTTCCTTTTCTCAACTTCTTTGTATTCTATCAGCCAAGTCCATGATTATTTCTGCATGAATGTTGTAGCTTCTGTTAACAGTAAACAAAAGCAAATGGAGTGTGCACATAGAAAATCCAGACAAATTAAAAAGAAGGATACTCGAGCGGACGTGCAAAATGGCATTTAGTCGCTGCCTACGGATCCTTCAGAAACTGGTCCACAGTCCAGTCAGAATTGGAATTCGTCTTTTTTCATAAACCAAATATTACATATTATCTCTCCGTCCTAGGCCTGAGTTACAGACTCAGAAAAGAATCGCTGTTTGTCAGCCCTTTAAAAAGGAGGAAGTGTGTCAGGGGGAGGAGGAGTCCTGGTTAAATGGAACTATCCAAGTGAAAGAGCGGTCCCCAACTGGGGAGTGTTTCAGGGATTAGTGGGTTGGGAGAACAGAGAGGGGGTCAAAAAAGGAGAAAGAGAATGAAGAGTGAAAGAAAGTGATCCAAAGCTAAAAGTCTGGAAGGAAGACATGTAATGGAAAAATTCTGAAAATTCAATGGATAACTATAGGATGAAATGGAAATACTGTAGCTAGGAGCAATGGAAGCTTCTGAAGCAAGAGGCAAAAAGTGAAGATTACTTTGGGCAGGATACAGTCAGGAAACAGAATCATAAGTATTTTATAAGTTATCAAGAAAAAGGATCAAGTCGAAAAGAAATAACAAGAGAATGAAAAGAACATGTCCTGGATAAAAAAAATACTGTGGTGCAAAGACACTGAATTATCTTGCCTTGAAAATAAACAGAACAAAACAAAAACATATCTATATACATACATAAAAGATAAAAGAAGAATTATAGCTAACTCAAAATCAGAAAAAAATATTTGACTCCACTGGTTTGGAGTGATTATTTAAGAGCAAGAAAGGATACAATATTTACTTATATTTAAGACTCAAAAGCAAAATATCTCAAGAGGAACATTAAAGAATTGGGGAAAATACCAAAGTTAGACTGCTTACTGTTCCAAATCATGATAAAATAACTAACACAAAAAAGCTGTATTCCTTTGGCTCTTTTCTAGATCAGGCAATGGACACTAGGTCAAATCTGGTGCTTGTCTTTACCAATAAAGTATTATTGGATCACAGGTATGTTCGTTCATTTATGTTCTGTCTATGGCCGCCATTGCACTACAGCTGCAGAGCTGAGTAACTGAGACAGAAACAGACTACAAAGCCTAAAATATTTACTATCTAGTCTTTTACAGAAAAACGTTTGCCAACCCCTGTTCCAAATGATGACATTTCCCATATGCTTTTATCATCTGACAATTCATTTGTTCCTCAAATGGGAATAAAGATTGAAATACAATTCTCACTTTGTACAGAGCTACAGTACAGAGTTAAATATGATGGATGTCATATTGTGTCTCCTAATTGTGCAATGTGGTAAAACATTACAGGCTCTGGACAATGGGAGACCAGGTTCAAATTACATTATCACTACGTTTTAGTTGAGCATTAATTTACTCTCCATAAAACTGGGATTATACTTTTTCTCCCCCACAGTATTTTTGTGAGGATTAAATAAGAGAGTATATATTAAAGTGCTTTGTAAATAGTAAAACAATAGGGAAGGATGATATTATTAACACATAGACATTTAAAGAGTCTAATTGGGCTTAGACTTAGTTTCTCCTCATTAATTTGATCTAGGTTTTCTTAATATGAGAGAAATATGTTCCTTTTAATAACTTTGTACTGTCAAAATTCAATTTAATTATGAGAATGAAAAGACAAGCCACAGACTGAGAGAAAATATTTGCAAAACACATATCTGACAAAGGACTTGTATCCAAAATATACAAAGAACTCTTATAATTCGACAATAAAAAAACAACACGATTAGAAAATGGACAAAACAGCTGAACAGATACCTCACCAAAGAATATATACAGTTGTCAAATAAGCATGTGAAAGATGCCCAAAATCATATATCATTAGGGAATTGCAAATTAAAGCAACAATGAGATACTACTACACACCTATTAGAATTAAAGGAACAGTCAAATACTACTACATTACCGAAAGCTAGCAAGGATGTGGAGCTAGAGGAACTCTCATTCAATGCTGATGGGAATGCAAAATGGCATAGCCACTTTAGAAGACAGTTGGGCAATTTCTTACAAAGCTAAACACAGGCTTACTATATGATCTAGCAATAAATACCTAGGTACTCCTAGGTATTTACTCAAAGGAGTTGTAAACTGATAACCACACAAAAGCCTGCATAAAAATGTTTACAATAGGGTGGGTTAGGGGAAAAATACACCAAATGTAAGATAAGGACTACAGTTATTAGTAAGATTTTGACAAAATTCTTTCATAATTTATAACAAATGTCTCACAACAATGCAAGGTGTTGGTGGTGGATTTGATGTATGGGACCCCTATATGATGTTATGCATGTTTGCTTTCTAAGTTCACAACTTTTACTATACTTATTGTTTATGTATGTTCATGTATAAATGATATTTAAAAAACAGGGTGGGTTGGGGGAAAAATACACCAAATGTAAGATATTTTGATTAGTAGTAATATTTTGAGGATGTTCTTTAATCATTAGTTAAAAATGTTTCACAACAATGCAAGGTACTGGTGGTAGGGTGAGGCATGAGAGCCCTTTATGATGTTATGTATGTTTGTTTTGTAAGTTCACAACTTTACTATATACTTACTGTTTATGTATGTTTATGTATGAATGGTATATTTCAATAAATCAAAACATAGAAAAAAATTTTTTTAAAAAAGACATAGATTGATAGAATGGATAAAAAAATATGAACCACCTATATGTTGTCTACAAGAGACCCACCTCAGATGTAAGGACACAACCAGGTTAAAAGTGAAAGGTTGGAAAAAGGTATCCCAAGCAAATAGTAACCAAAAAAAAGAGCTGGAGTAGACCAGATAAATGTAACATAACAATATTATAGTATATGAACAATAATTACTCAGTGCAACTACCAAATTGTTCCTGTGATCAGTATTCTCTAAGTTTCTTCATAAAAAATAAACACTTGCTTTTAATTGGGGAAAAAAAAAAAAGAATGTTTACAGCAGCTTTATTTATAATTGCCAAAAACTGGAGGCAACCAAGATGAGCTTCAATAGGCGAACAGATAAAGTGGCAGAGCCATACAATGGAATGTTATTCAGCAATAAAAAGAAACAAGCCATCAAGCCACAAAAAAACCCCACACAAACAACAACAAAAACCCCACACAAACAAACATGCTTATTGCTAAGTGAAAGAAGTCAGTCTGAAAAGCCTACAAATGGTATGAACTGTACGTCATAGTGGAAAAGGCAAAACTATACAGGCAGAAAAAGATCAGTGGTTACCATAGCTTTGAGGTGGAAAGGAAGGGTGAACAGGTGATGCACAGGTGATTTTTAGGGCAGTGAAATTATTCTGTATGATAATATACTAATTCAACATAAATTTCCTCCAGCTTGCTATGTGCAAGATGCTCAATGGTCATTTTATCTTTCACATGATGAAAAATGACTCTAATAGCAAATGGACTTGTTCCATTTTGGTTCCAAAGTTTCAAGCAAGATGTACATTTCATAGTTCAAAGGGATTGTTAAATTAAAAGTGATCTTGTAACCTGGTTCTTGTATTTACTGAATCTATTTTCATATCCAGCACCCATTCTGGTTGCAGTGTCAGTTTTATTCTCTAAACTTAATAACCATCAAGTTGGCCAGCCTTTGTGTTTTAAAACTAAGACAAAAGTTCTCTACAAGGAATACTTTAAAAGAGCATATACAATAAAGGATTTTGATGTGAAAAGAACTTTAAAATCTTTAGTTCTTTGCACTTTCCAGAGTGCTTTCACATCTAAAATTTTATTTGATCCTTACCACACCCCTCTCTGGCATGTAAGCACAGTTATCTTATTCCAACAAGGAAGGCACGGAGGCTTGGTGAAGAATCTTACTTGCCAAAGATCAAGTAAGTGGCACAGCTCTGGACCAAACCCTTGCCTGCAGGAGCCAAGTCAGTGCTCTTTCTACACCACCAAACTTGAGGCAGTTTGGTACTGTTTATGAATTCCAAAAATAGATATTGGATTGTGTTTGTAAACTGGTTTGTTCCTCTGGGCATATTAGATTGCATTAAATTCAGAGGTGTCACTTTTACTTGATTAAATTATGATCAGTAGGAGAAAATGACACAGCAGAGGAGAGAGTTTTGGTTTTGATGCTGTAGCCCTGGGAAGTAAATACACAGAGAAGAACACAGAGGAAGAGAGATAGCTCATTAGATACATTAGACACAGCAGAGGCCCCAGGAAGAGGGATGAGCCTGATAATCTACAGCTGACCTTGTGACGAGAGCAGAGCAGCTGAGCCTGGAAAGAAAGGAGCCCCAGGGAGAGAGACGAGCCTTATATCAGCCTACAGCTAAGATTGGAAGAAGCAGGGACCACGGAGCCTTAAGAGGAAGAAGAAAGGCTGAATCTTTGCAGAAATCGCACATTTTGCATCAGCTCCCCCTTGGCTGACTGATACAATGCTGTATGGGAATCGCTTCCACATTGTGTGTGGCACTTAGAATGCTTTAGCAGTTGACTGAATCATATTACAATGATGACAACTGTCATTTATTAAGCATTGACCTTGTATTATATAGCTCTAGGTGTTTTACATATATATATACCACAAAGGTAAAATAAATTAATATGCAAACTACATAGCACAGAATTTGGTACATAGTAACTATTCCATAAACAGAAATGATTATTCTTACTTCAATATAACTCTGTAATCTATGTACTTTATCACCATTACTCAATGAGGAAACTGAGGTTCAGAGAAGTTAGATAAAATTGGTGGCATAAACAGAAAGTGGCAGAACCCTGGACTCTAGCCCAGGTTTGACTAACTCCAAGGATCCCATGCCACTGGGCCTTTCTATGATGCTTAAAGTTAAAGAATGTACATGAAAAAAACAAGAAGTATGTTATTAAAAATGATGAAAGGAATTCTTCCTGTTACCTTGATAGGCCAAGCAGGCAAAGGCTGTAAAAAATTAGACTCATAAGGGTAGTCCACCATTGCCAGGTTCACCCAAGTTTCAGAGATCCAGTCTTTCAAAATCTGGATGTCCTCAGATCTTTTTAATGGTCTGCATAAGCGAAGGGCCTCAGAAAGCCACTGCAAACCACTTCCTGAGAAAAAATCATAGTGTTGGAATTTACTTCTTCCAAAAATCACTAGTCAACATAAGGCCTTATAGATCAGTTGTTCTTCACTTAATATTTTAGAAAACTCAATCATCTACACTATTACTCTAAGATGCTGTTTCAAATTGAATAAAATATTTTAGAGCAACTTACCAGAACTAATGTTTTGAATTATTACCCCTTTTTAAGACACTATTTTCAATTGCAATTTTAGAAATATGGGTATCCAGAATATATAAAGAACTGCTACCAACTAGCAATGCAACTGGAAAAACACCTTGTCTAAAATGTGGGAAAGGTAAAGACAAATGAGTTTATATGGCTAAGAGACTTCAAAGTGAGTTGGGAGGTCATTCCAGAGGTTACGCTTATGCACCTCTCAGCAAAATCTCACTGACTGCCAAATTAGACACTCAAATAGTGGGGCTCCTGAGGGCTCTGGAGACACCAATGCACTGTGGTCAGGGCAGATAGCTTATGAGTTTGCTGCCTTGCCAGTGGGCCCTACTTTGGGGGTTGTGCTCCTCAGTGTGACAGAATTGGACTCAGTTGTAGTTTCCCTACACATGGCTCTTCTATTTGAACCTATAGTTGGTGCTGGAGTTGGTAGGTGTATGTCCAAGAGACTTGAATCTTTGGGCTGTCCATGTGCCAGCTGAGCCCTGAGCCTCAACAGAGTTGTAACACCTATTCTCCAGTTCATTGGACTCACCCAGGACAACTAACAAGGAAGTGATGATGGACAACCACCATACCAAGGAACCGAGAGAGACTACAAATGCAAGCAAGAGAGTCCCATCCATTGGCCATATGGGACAGAAGCCCCCTCTCAATTAGAGGCAGAGTGGACATCACCATCCCAGAATCCTCAGGATTGGGGAATGAACTATGGACTAGAGTAGACTTACTGGTATTCTACTATAGATTTATTGTGATTCTAGCAATGGAAGAACTTTTATTATTGATGTGGAGGCAGTGGCCACTGGAGGTTCTGAGGTCAGGGAGAGGGAAAACAGGTGTAATACGGGGGCATTTTCTGGACTTGGCAATTGTCCTGAATGACACTGCAGTGACAAATACAGGCCATTATATATCTTGCCATAACCTACAGAATCGTGTGGGAGAGAGTATAAACCTCAATGTAAATTATAATCCATGCTTAGTGGCAATGCTCCAAAATGTGTTCATCAATTGCAATGAATGTACCATACTAATGAAGGATGTTGTTAATGTGGGTAAATGTTGATGGTGTGGGGAGCAAGGCATATGGGAATCCCTTATATTTTTTATGTAACATTTATGTAATCTAAATATCTTTTTTTAAAAATTAAAAATTAAAAATAAAATAAAATAAAGAACTGCTAGAAATCAATAAGCAAAAGGTAGACAACACTATTGAAAAATGGGCAAAAAATTTAAACAGGCACTTCACAAAAGATGATATCCAAATGGTCAATTAATATATGAAAAAGTGCTCAACTTCATTACCCATCAGGCAAATGCAAATTTAAATAATAATATCACAGCACTACACACCCACCAGATTGGCTAAAATGAAAAAAGCTAATGTTGGTGAGGATGTAGGGCAACTAAAACACTATACAGTATTGGTAGGAGTACAATTTTGTAACACCATTTTGGAAACTGTTTGGCAGTATCTACCAAGCTTACCTTTTGTCCCAGCATTTCCACTCATAGATATATACCCAACTACACATGAATGAGAACACTATTCATAATGGCCAAAACTTGAAACAACATGTCCATTAACAGTAGAATGGATAGCGGAAATAAACGGTTGTATGTTCATTCAATAGAACACGATATAGCAATGAGAATGCATAAACTGCAATTAAATAAAACAAATGGATGAATCTAACAAACAGCATTGAGCAAGAGATGGCAGACACAAAAAATACATGCTATGTGATCTGAGTTACTAAATAATTCAAGAACAGGCAAAATTAATCTATGGTTCCGTAATTGAGGATCTGTATACTTCTCTGTATGTATGTTATGTTTTAATAAAAAGTTTTATTTAAAAAAGGGGAAGTATTGAATTTAGCATGTAAAAGATAAAATCTGAATTGATATCATCCTCCTGATTAAAGCTTACCTGTAGTTGCAAAGTGATTAATGGCATCCCAGGATCTGCGGATGCTCTCTGAACAATGTGGGCCACTTTCCTTAAAATCTGTAGTTACAATCTCCATAAATATACCACAAGGTACCAAATTCTCAAATTGCCAGATAGGGGCAGAGGCTGCAAGAGCTCTAAATGGTAAGGAAAACCAGGAAGGAAAAAATAAAAAAATATATATAACTCAATTAACTCAAGTTTTAAAATTGAAACTGGGATTGCACAAAAATGGCAAGAAAAATTATGTAGATTTTAATGAGATAGAAACTAGAAATTTCAGAAAATAGAATGGAAAATATTTTACCAAAAACTAATCTCTAAAATTTGTTTTAAGGGAAGCGGCTGTGGCTCAATCAGTGGGGCTCCCGTTTACCATGTGGGAGGCCCCGGGTTCGGTTCCCGGGGCCTCCTGGTGGGGGCAGTCCCGCCCGCACGGCGTGGTTGGCTGACCCGGCGAGCACAAGCAGCAAGGGGGGGATAAATATATAAATAAATAAATAAATCTTAAAAAATAAATAAATAAATAAAATAAAATAAAATTTGTTTTAAGAATCATTAAGAAGTCCTCACAGCCAACATAAATGCACTTACCCAACCACAATATGAGGATATTTCATCCTGAGCCAGGCTGCGAGCATGCCCCCATAAGAGCCCCCTAGTGCAATGACAGGTTGATTTCCAGCTCCTGGTATTGTTTGTTTCAAGTGTATGATTAACTCTGCAAAATCAGCTAGAGCTTGTTCTGTTGTCAGAAAATTCAAGTGCCTGGAACTCTAAAGAAAAATTACAAAGAACATGGGTATAAACATGCACATATTAGCAGCTTAAGCATAGTATAAATCCAGCGAAGAGCCAGTCAGATAAGCTTTTGGCCAAGTAGAATTTCTAGACAGTTAAGCAAAAATGCCCAGTCAAAGCAATAGCAGTGCTAATTTAGCTCATGAAAAGTGTGTGGAAGAACAATGTATTTTGCATTCAAATGTAAACTTCTACTAATTGTTACTTACTAAGGACCTTGTCTGTGAAGTTGTAGAAACAATAGAAACAAACTATAAATATCATTTAACAGCACATGTGATGGAATACAAAACTAAGTTTAATAGAGAACTGCTTATTCATATACTCTTATTTCATATCTTGATACATTGAAAATAGCTATTATAAAGGGAAAAGTAAAAGAAATCCTGTGGAAAATTGAGGTAAGAATCATCAGTAAAAATAATACTCATCCTTTCATCAGCAAGACTATATGCTGTCTGCCATACCAACAGCCTGGAACAAACTGGCCTGCCTGCTGGGAAAAAAACACCATAAAATTGGAAAAAATACATGGGGCAACTATTTTTAGGTATGGACAACCAGCAGCACAGACACTGATCCCTGAGAGAAGGAATAAGTCCATCTTCATCTAGCTCTTTGTTTGGGGATATTTTCCCTACTACAGTGTAGGAAGGCAGAGGTCAAACAGAGTCTTGCTGAGCTGAGGAGGCTAACAACATTTTCAAAATATGTCCACAATCTTGACACTCTCCCCTTCAAAAGGTGAACTGTGAACTTGGGGCTGACTTATTGACTTGGTTCTAATGAACAGAATGTGGCAGAAGAGATGGTGTGTGGCTTCCTGGGTTAAGTCATAAAAAGCTCTGCAGCTTCCACCTTGTTCTCTTGGACTGCCTTCTTGAAGGAAAGCTAGTCAAGCAGGCCTTTGCAAAAGCCCAGGAGGAGAGGCATTGAGGCCTCCTGCCAACATCCAGCACCAGTTTATCACTCATGGAGGGGGATCCTCCAGCACCAGTCAAGCCTTCAGAAGGCTGAACTGCCAACTAACATCCTAATCTCCTGAGAATCCCTAAGGCAGAAGCAGCTATCCAAGCCTTTACTAATTCTAACCTACAGAAATGTGAGAAATTAAGTGTTTGTGGCTGGGTGTTTTTTTGTTGATGTTGTTGCTTGTTGCTGTTTTAAGCCACTAAGTATTGAGGCAATATGTCATGCAGCCATAGATAAATAATACTGCTAGCCATCTATATTAGGCCATCCTCTGTTTGACCTTCATTATTTAATCTCATCACTGTTTGACCCCTTCCATCATTTGACACATTCCTGCATCATACAGTTTCCATTTTTCCTCTTTCCTATATATGTCACTTCTTTTTTTTCTTTTAATTTGTGTGTGTGTGTGTGTCACTTCTTTAGCCTTCCTCCTTATCAAGGATGTATGCCTTCTGAGTTCTTACCTCCTTTCTCACTGTTTGCCACTACTCTTTACATTCAGTTTTCTTAGCATTATGTATAGTTGAGTGCAATTTTTTTTACAAGTCCTCACACAACGTTTAGAACACCCCTCCTGCTACTAAAAAATTCTGTGAGCACATGAAGGGAAAGCAGCATATCAAAGACAGTCCTTAGCTCTATTTTGCTAATCACAGAGAACCAGAAAAGAGTTACATTCCTATATTCAACAAGCTGACTACTTCTCAATAGTTTTAGGATCTATCAACTATGATATTCAGATATTTATGCAAGATAACAAGCTAAAGGATATCGTTTCCTTTGCAGCATGAAAATATCAGCAAATATCCTACTTTTTATTTACAATGAGAGGACATTTTTTATTTATTTATTTTATTTATAATATTAGATAATAAAACCTCTGGGATCAAAAATAAAAACTCCTTTCAAACATAGCAATCTGTATCATCAAGATGGTGAGTAGAAAGCTCCAAAATCCCATGCCTCCATAAAACCATCAAAATAAAAAAGGAAAAATTGTCAAAACAAACTTTTTCAGAACTCTGGAAAACAGACAAGGGTTTACAGCAACCAAATGAATGCTGCATCAGGAAAAAGGCAACTTACAAATGCTCCTGGCATTAAAGGAAATTTCTGTCATATAATTAGCTGAATATATAATAAAGAAATAAAGATTTCAGTGATCACACATGAAAAGGAATACAGTATTTGTAAAAATAGCTTGGAAAATCACTAAACAGACTATTACAGCCTTCAATGATAATAATAATAATAATAATAATAATAATAATAATTAATAAATAAATAAATAAATAATCAGCAAACCCTGGGGGAAAGGGGAAATTTTGAAATTTTGATTGCCATTTGATTTGAACATTAAAATATTCCAATGTCCACATTTCAACCAAAAAAGCACGAGACACACAAAGAAACAGAAATGGTGGCATATTCAAGGCAATAAAATAAAGCAACAGAAACCATCCCTGAGGAAGCCCAGACATTGTAATTACCAATTCAAGAAGTTAAGTCACCTACTCTAAATTTGTTCAATGAGCTAAGGAAAACATGGGCAAAGAACTAAAGGAAATCAGGAAAACAATATAGGAAAAGTTGAGAATTTCAATGATAAAAGAAAAATTATGAAAATAGACAGAAATTTTGGAACTGAAAAGCACAATAAGGGAAATTAAAAATTCACTAGAGGAGTTCAACAGTACATTTGAGCAAGCAGAAAAAAAATAATCAGCAAATTTGAAGATAGGGCAATTGAAATTATCCAGTCTGTGATGCAGAAAGAAAAAAGAATGAAGAAAAGTACACAGAATTTAATAGACATGTGGGACACCAGTAAGCATACCAACATATACATTATGGGCGTTCCAGAAGGAGAAAAAAGAGGCAAAGGGGCAGAAAGAATATTTAAAGAAATAATAGCCAAAACCTCCCCAAATTTGGCTAAAGACACAAATATACACATCCAAGAAGCTCAACAAACATTAAGTAAGATAAACTCAAAGAGAAACACACCAAGACACATTATCAAACTGTCAAATGCCAAAGAGAGAATCCCGAAAGCAGCAAGAGAGAAGCAACTCATCACATACAAGGGATCCTCAATGAGATTAACAGCTGGTTTCTCATCAGAAGCCATGAAGGCCATAGTAGTGAGGTGATATACTTAAAGCGCCAAAAGAAAAAAAACTTTCTACCAAGAATTCTATATCTGGTAAACCATCCTTCAAAAATGAGGAAGAAATTAAGACATTCCTAGATAAGAAGGGAGTTTGTTACCACTAAGTCTGCCCTACAAGAAATCATAAAAAAAGTTCTTCAAGTTGAAAGAAAAGGGCACTAGGTGGTAACCTGAAGCCATATAAAGACATAAATATCTCTGGTAAAGCTAATTACATAGGTAAATATAAATGCCAGTATTAGTGAATTTCTAGTTTGTAATTCTGTTCTTTATTTCTTACATGATTTAAAATACAAATATATAAAATTATAAATCTATGTTATTGGTACAAAATGTATAAGGATGGAATTTGTGACAACAAAAACATAATAGGTGGGGGGATAGAGTAGTATAGGAGCATAGTTTATATGTACTATTGAAGTTAAATTGGTATCAATTGAAACTAGATTGCTACAGATTTCGGCTATTAAATGTAAGCCCCATAATAACCACGATGAAAGTATCTAAATATATACACAAAAGAAAGTGAGAAGAGACTAAATATATTTCCTTACAAAAGATCAACTGAATACAAAATAGGCAGTAATGAGAAAAATAAGGGACAAAAAGGCATAATAAATACAAAAAACAAAATGGCAGGAGTAACTCCAATATTATCAGTAATTAATTTAAATATAAATGGTTAAACTCCTAATCAAACCACAGAGATTGGCAGAATGAGTTAGCAGAATGGATAAAGTATGATCCAACTAAATATTCTGTTTACAAGAGACTCTGCTTAAATCCATAGACACAAATAGGTTTGAAGTGAAAGGATGGAAAAAGGAAAAAAAAAAAAAAAATTCAGCTCTCTCTCCTAGAGGGGCCCGCACCAAATCTTTGTGTGTATTTCCATCTTTCTCTCCCATTTCTCAGCAAGCTCTGTTCTTTCCCCCATTTCCCAAATAAATTCTTTTTACTGGCTTAACTTAAAAATAAAATAATAAAAGATATGCCCATGAAATGGACGTTCTTTTGCTCTGAAAAAAAAACTAAGCAATTATATATTTCCCACTCATACACACGAATGTGCCAAAAAGACAATCCACTCTAGATCTTACTGCCATTTCAATACAATTTACAAGAGAAATAATTCAACATGAAGAATGTCATCTTTATTTAATTTAACTTTTTCTAGTAAACTTCTTCATTATAAAAAAAAGAAAGAAAAAAAATTTCATGCAAATAGCAACTAAAAGAGAGAGCAACTAGACATACAAATGGCCAATAAGTACAAGAACACATCATTAATCATTAAAAAAATGCAAATCAAAACCACAATGAGATAGTAGTTCATACTCATTATAATGCCTGTTAGTTTAAAAAAACAAAAAACAAAAAGTAACAAGTGTTGGTGAGGTGGTGGAAAAATTGGAACACTAACTCATTGCTGGTGGGAATGTAAAATGGTACTGCCACTATGGTAAACAATTTGGTGGTTCCTCAAAAAGTTAAACATGCAATTCCCACATGACCCAGGAATTCTACTCCTGGGTATATATCCCAAAGAACTGACAAGAGAGATGCAAACAGATATTTGGACACCAATGTTCATAGCATCATTATTCACAATGGCTAAAAAATGAAAACTACCCAAGCAGATGAATGAATAAACAAAATATGGTACATACATACAACAGAATATTATTCAACCATAAAAAGGAATGAAGTTCGGATACATGCAACAACATGGATGAACTTGAAAACATTATCTAGACTTCTTGGAAGATGTCAGACTAGAAAGACATGGGACTCTCTTCTCTCCCAGAAAAACAGATAGAAGGCAGGCAGAAACGGCCTGGAAAAAACTCCTCTAGGGTTTAGGACACCAGGGGAAGGCTGGACACCACCCAGAAGAGAGAGGGACAAAGGTAAACAATCGCAATGGCAAAACTATGAGTTAAAAACTGCAGCTGCAGCTACAACTACCACCCTATAAACACTTGGGAATTCTCAGGCCTTGGGGCCAGTGGCTACAGACACAGGAGGCCCCAGGGATCCACCTCCCCAGAGAAAGGGAGAGAGAGACACACACAGCCTAAGGCTGACTCAGCTTTTGACCCACAAATTTAGTCTGCTGTGTCTCACGAGCCTTTCCAAGCGGGATGGGGCCTTGGGAACCAGCAAGGGATTAAAAAAAATCTGACCCTTTCAATCTCCATCTCTACTGACGGGGACTGGTTGTTGAGGACATGGAGGGGAGCGGAATTATTTCCAACTTGGGTAAAGGGAGGGGACTGCCAGCAAAGGTTGGAGAACTGCCTCTGAGAAAGTTTGAATTACGAGGCTTTTAGCCTCCAGGCAGGATCCTCTATCACATTGATCAGGTCCCTATTGCAGCAAACACACTCTGACCAGGCATTGAACTAAGAGGGCGCCAAAGTGCACCATCTACTGGCAGACCAAGGAAGAGCAAGCAAGGCAATTAAAATTAAATAAGAGGCTTTTTCTAGCCTTTACAGACTCCCTCCCCAAGGCCCTTGGGAGCAGGTCTGCAGTTCATTTCTGGGTCCAGGGCCAAGTTTTGAGCAACTAACAGGGCCAACCCTAAAGACCCAGAACAGGTTGAACCAAGAATAAAAGATAAGCAGTAACACACAGCCGCCCCCTGCCCAACTAAATATCTATGAAGGAGAAAAAATTGAGCATCAGAGTAAACTCACTATCCTAATCAGATGCCTAGACATCAGCAAAAAATTACAAACCATACTAAGAAAGTGGAAGACTGTCCCAAGCAAAGGAATATACCAAAACCCCAGAAGAGACACAGAATTTGAGACAACTAATCAACGAGATACATACAAATTTCCAAAATCAAATTAATGAGTTGAAAGACAATATGGCTAAAGAGATAAACAACATCAAGAAGACATTGAGCGAGCACAAAGAAGAATTTGAAAACCTGAATAGAAAAGTAACAGAGCTTGTGGGAATGAAAGACACAATAGGTGAGATCGAATACACATTAGAGGTGGTGGATGTGGCTCAAGCAGTCAAGTGTCTGCTTTTGACATGGGAGGTCCCAGGTTCGGTCCCTGGTGTCTCCTAAAAAACAAAAACAAACAACAAGCAAACAAACGAAGAAAACCAACTCAGAGGAGCCGATGTGGCTCAGTGGTTGAGCACCGGCTTCCACAAACAAGGTCCCAGGTTCAATCCCCAGCCCCGGTACCTCAAAAAAAGAGAAAAAAATTAGAGGCATACAAAAGCGGACTCAAAATGAGAGAAGAAAAAATAAATGATACAGAAGACAGAGCAGCTGAAATTGAAGAGATAGAAAGGAATGGAAAAAATTGAGGAGGGATTCAGGGAGTTGAATGATAATGTGAAGAGCGGCAACATATGTGCCATGGAGAAGAGAAGGGAAAGGGGACAGAAAGAGTATTTGAGGAAATAATGGCTGAAAATTTCCCAACTCTCATGAAACACATGAACTTACATGTTCAAGAAGCACAGCGTACCCCAATCAGAATAAATACAAATAGAACTACTCCAATACACATACTACTCAGAATGTCAAACGTCAAAGATAAAGAGAAAATTCAGAGAGCAACAAGGGAGAAGCAAACAATCACATATAAGGGACACCACTAAGACTGAGTGCAGATTTCTCATCAGAAACCATGGAGCAAAGGAGACAGAGGTATGATACAACTAAAGAAAAAAACCACCAGCCGAGAATTCTTTACCCAGCAAAATTGTTCTTCAAATATGAAGGTGAGTTTAAAATATTCACAAATAAACAGAAACTAAGAGAGTTCATGAAAAGAATCCACCTCTGCAGGAAATATTCAAAGGAGCCTTACAACTTGAAAGAAAAAGACAGGAGAGAGAGACTTGGAGGAGAGTATAGAAGAAAGAATAGCAGAAAGGATAACCAAAAGAGTGAAAAGACAGATGAAAATAATATATGACATGTGAAAAACAAAGAATAAAATGGTGGGAGCAAATAATGCATTTAAATAATATCCCTGGATGTGAATGGATTAAATCCCCCAATCAAAAGACATAGGCTGACAGAATGGATAAAAGAACATGAACCGTCCGTATGCTGCCTACAAGAGACTCTCCTAAATCGTAGGAATACAAACTAGCTGAAAGCGAAAGGTTGGAAAAGATACTCCACATAAATAGTAACCAAAAAAGATCAGGGGTAGCTATACTAATATTGGACAAAAGAGACTTTAAATAAAAAAAGTTATGAGACACAGAAGGCCATTATATATTAATAAAAGGGACAATCTACCAGGAAGAAATAAATCACAAATATCTATGCACCTAACCAGGGTGCCCCAAAATACATGAGACAAACTCTGGCAAAACTGAAGGGAGAAACAGACGTCTCTACAATAATCATTGGAGACTTCAACACACCACTCACATCATTAGATAGAACAACTAGACAGAAGAACAACAAGGAAACAGAGAACTTGAACAATATGATAAACCAGCTAGACTTAGACATATACAGAATGTTGCACCCAAACTCAGTGGGTTATATATTATTCTCAAGTGCTCATGGATCTTTCTCCAGGACAGACCTTATGTGAGGTCACAAGACAGGTCTCAATAAATATAAAAAGACTGAAATTATACAAAACACCTTCTCAGATCATAATCGAATGAAACTGGAAATCAATAATAGATGGGAAAGAGGTAAATTCGCAAATGTTTGGAGGCTGAACAACACACTCCTAAATAATCAGTGGGTCAAAGAAGAAATTGTAAGTGAAATTTGTAAATATATTGAGACGAATGAAAACAAGAATACAACTTATCAAAACTTATGGGATATGGTAAAGGCAGTGCTGAGAGGGAAATTATAGCCTAAAACACCTATATTAAAAAAGAATAAAGAACTAAAATCAGAGATCTAGCAAAACAATGGGTGAAACCAGAAAAATAGCAAATCACTCCCAAAGCATGCAGGAAAATAAATAATAAAGATGAGCAGAAATAAATGAAATTGAGAACAACAACAACGAAAAACAATAGAGAAAATCAACAAAACCAAAAGCTGGTTCTTTGACAAGATTAATAAAATTGACACATCTTTAGCTAAACTAACAAGAAAAAAAAAAAAAAAGGAGAGAGAAGACGCAAAAAAATAAAATCAGAAATGGAAGGGGGGCTATTAAGACTGACCCCACAGAAATAAAAAGGATCATAAGAAGATATTATGAAAATCTGTATGCCAACAAACTAGACAACCTAGATGAAACGGACAAATTCCTAGAAATGCACCAACAACCGACATTGATGCTACAAGAAATACAAGAACTTAACAAACAAATCACATTTAAAGAGATTGAATCCATCATCAAAAATCTTCCAACAAAGAAAAGTCCAGGACCAGATGGCTTCACAGGTCAATTCAACCAAGCATTTTGAGAAGAATTAACACCAATCCTGGTTAAATTCTTCAAAAAAATTGAAGAGACAAAAAAAAAACCAAAAAACCTTATGCTAAGTGAAAGAAACCAGACACAAAGTACTACATATTGTTAGATTCCATTTATATACAATGTAAATATAAATCAATTTATAAAGATGAAATTAGTTCAGTGGTTACAAAGATAGAGGGTTAAGGGGTGATTGGTAAGGGGTGTGGAGTTTTTCTTTTAGGAGTAATGAAATTGTTCTAAAATTTTTTGGGGTGATGAATGTACAACATTGTGATTATACTAAAAGCCATTGATTATACACTTTGGAGAGATCATATGGTATCAATAAATTTTATCTTGAAACAATCTCAAACTTAAAAAAAAAATGATCTAAGTGAAATAAACCAGACACAAAAGAAAAATATTGTATGATTCCACTTACATGAAATTTCTAGAATATGCAAATTCAGAGACAGAAAGTAGATTAGGTTACCTGAGGCTGGAATCGCTTAATGGATACAGAGTTTCTGTTGATGGTCATGGTGGTTTGAAACTGTATGTACCCCAGAAAAACATGTTAAATTTGATCCATTCATGTGGGTGTGAACCCACTGTAAGTAGACCTTTTGATGAGCTTACTTTATTAAGAAGTTGTGGCCCATCTCAATAAGGATGGGTCTTAATCCTATTATGGGAGTCCTTTATAAATGGAGTGAAATTCAGACACAGAGAGAAAAAAGCCACAAGAAGCTTTTTCAATGGAACCTGGAAGAGAAAGGAGAGACCAGGGGATGCCGCCATGTGTCTTGCCATGTGACAGAGGAGCCAAAGACTGTGGGGAGCCAGCCCCAGAATACCAGTCTTCAGGGATAAAGTATCACCTTGATGATGCCTTGATTTGGACTTTCTTTTAGCCTCAAAACCATAAGCTCATAGATTCCCATTGTTTAACCTAACCCGTTTCATGGTATTTGCTTGAGCAGCCCAGGAAACTAAAACAGTGGTGATGAAAAATTTTTGGTAATGGATAGTGGTGTTGGTAGCACAACATTGTGAATGCAACTAATGTCACTGAACTGTACACATAAAAATGGTTAAAATGGCAAATGTTATATTATGTACATGTTACCACAATAAAATTAAAAACAAACAAGCAGGAGAGTAGATGTGGCTCAGGCAGTTGCGCGCCTGCTTCCCGGTGCCTCCTTAAAAAAAAAAAAAAAAAAAAACAAAAACAATAAGCAAAATAAACAAAAAAGCCAACTCAGGGGATGTGGCTCAGTAGCTGAACACCAGCTTCCCACATACGTGGTCCTGGGTTCAATCCCTGGTACCACACACACAAAAAAAGCAGGCAAACAACAAAAACAGGCAGCCTAGGAAATGACTGGCCAAGGTTCTTCCTTCTCAGAGTTTCCCAAAAGCATAGCATGAGTATATTGGTGGTATGCAAAATAATCTTAAGGTGTCAACAAGTATTTTTAATATAATATTTATGTTTTTACTATAATGTACATTAGAAAATAACTGGTACATAAAGTCTTGGTTTTACAAATATTATTGCTTAAGACAATGCTAAGTTTGAAAAGTGACTTGTTTAGAGAAAAAACATTAAGTGAATAATAGTACAGGTAGCAAACTGATACAGCCAGAATCCAGAGGGTAATACACGAGTGACTCTGTTTTGTTAGATGCAGAGCCTGCTGCTGAGGCCGAAGCTCCTTGTGAGACAGCAAAAGCCTCAAGGAAATACAAGTGACTAGTTGGCCCCATTGATTCATAAAGATTATTTGCCCTTATTTTACTGGTTACATTTTATTGAAAAGCACCTTATTAAAAAATATTTCAGTACTCATGTTTTTCCAGTGGCAGGCACAATAACTTAAGTGTGTAATTTATAAAGCAGAATTGTTCACTGGCAGTTTTGAAACAAAGAAAAGTTCCCTGCGCTCTCTACAGGCCTTGGATTGAGTTTTAGTTGACAAAGGTTAACTTTGTCACACTGAGCTAAGAACTTATAAACAGTGGAAATGGTGATGATTCAACCCAAAAAGTCCCTGTGCAAATTGTATATAAAAGTGAAAGATTAAACACAAAATTACAGAGAATTCAGGCATTGCAAAGTTAAAGCTATCATTTCTTTTTTTTTTTTTTTTTTACCGGGAGGTACCGGGGATCGAACCCTGGTCTCTCCATATGGTAGACGGACGCCGAACCTCTTGAGCCACATCCGTTTCCCATATCATTTCTTTTTCACAATGGGGAATGTAATTAGAAAATGTTCTAAATGTTAAAAAGAAAACTTTTAAACTGAAAAAAAAAAGTATACTTACCTTGAATGAGCTGTCACCAAAGGGTAGGGACTCTCCATAGTACCGATGTTCGGCAAATACCAACATAGCTCTCAGCTCCTCAGCCACATTCCACATGAACCCCTAGGAAGAGTTTACAAATTAACAGGATAAAATCATGATGTGAAAAAAGTCAATGAATCTTTTTTGCAAACCATATGAGATGTTAAACCAGACCAAAAGGAGCTCTCTGAGAAGTTGCACAATTTGTTTGTTCTAATGATAAATGATAAAATTGTCACTTCATTATTGTACATCAACCTCAAAATGCATTCGAGTAAAACAATTAAAAATAAGCAGAGGTTTTCCAATTACCAGTTATGCCAACTCTCCTTATCATTCTAACCCTACAATCAACATTATGCAAAAAAAAAATAGTCTTCAGATTTTCATCAAGGTGTAATGTGTGCCAAATATTATAGGAAATAGCTAAGGATATCAAGTTAGCCTCCTACTCATGGGCATTTACAAAATAAAAGAGAAAGCAGTATTCATAAGCATATAGGATTCCTTTTGCATTTTATAATAAACTTATTTATTTGATAAATAAATAGCAGCTACCCATAGCTAATATTAATTGAATACTTACAATGTGCCAACAGTTCTAAACGATTAAATTATTAATTCATTTAATTATCAAAATACACAAACTAAGAGATGGGCACTTTGACTAGCCCCATTTTACATACAAGGAAACTGAGTCACAAGAGGATAAACAACCTGCATCAGTCATACAGCTAGTAAGTGGCAGAGCCAAGATTCAAATCCAGGCTGTGTGGCTCCAGAGGCTTATCATCAGGGGCTGGTAGACCTCCTTGCTCCCACACTGCTGGCTGGTCACTGATCAATCATTGCATCTTTCCACTTACCTCAGTTGTGGCCTCAGTATCCTTTGCAACAAAGCATTCTAGGCAGTCAACATCAACTTATTAAATTTAGATTTAGCACCAAAGCTTAAAAGTATTTGCCATTCCTGGTGCACATTGTTGCTTTTTAACGTGTTGTTATTCCCTAACAAGGTCTAAGGACTTTTGAATGTTTTGTTGGTTTTGAGCAATAAATGAACAATTAGAAGAGCTTTATGCATGTGACAACAAAGAATTTAATGTGGTATTTGTGGTGATTTCGATAATCCCCTCTTTCTCTAGGGACCTACTCACTCACTGCCATTTACCTACTGATCCTATGACACTCAACTCAAGCTTCCTCTTCTCTGCCTGACCCACGCTGGCAGGGTGGATCACTCCCTCTTTCAACCTCACTGTTCTAGATATAGATCTCTATTACTTACTTAGATGTGTGTCTTACCCTAGGAGCTTCTGAAGGGTAAGGACCATACATCACAATATCCAGACCTCTCTGGAATTGAACTCAGGTTATGAGAGGAAGCAATTTAATTGAACTGATTCATATTGTAGTAATAAGTGATTATTTGCCTGCATCTTTTTCAGAGGCATTTTTATTCCTCAAAAGAGATTCTTGAATTATGTTAACTTTCATTAACATCATGTGCCAGCATTGTTCTAAGTTCCTTATTCTTATTTAGAACTCTATAAACTAGATAATACTAGTATACACATTTAACAGATAAGAAAATTCAGGAACAGACCTTGTCAGTCTGGCTAAAGTCTTTACTCTTTTTTTTTTTTTTCCCCCAGGAACCGAGGCCAGCCCGGGGCCCCAAATATGGGAAGCTGGCACTCAGTCACTTGAGCCACATCCACTCCCCAAGCCTTTACTCTTGACCACTGTACTAAACTGCCTCTCAATAAGTGCATGTTCAGAAGTGAACATGCAAGTGGAGCATTTTGGTATGTGAAGGAAGGCATCTGGTACTGAGGAAGAGCCAAACAGGTAGCAAAGACTTGCCTGGATCTGCCTTTGGTCAGTTCTCTGGAACTGTTTCTACACTGGATATCACTTCCCTCCCACCACTTCTGAGGTCAGATTCGTTGGTAAGCCTTTCATTTTGTCGCAGTACCAGACAGAGCAGTGGAGTCTGGTAGAGAAGAGGAAAAATCACTGGATGGGAGAAGTTGCCTTGTGGTCTTGGCACAAAAGGAAAGTCATGTCACACAAGGGAAAGAAAGGGAGAGGAGGAAGCCTTGGTTGTTTCACAGAACAGAGCCAGAATTTGATGGAAAGGAAGTACCAATTTCATTTGTAATTGACTTAAGAGGACCTCATTTCAACTAACGTATTTAGACTTACAATCCCTAAAGAAATAATCAGGAGTGAGGAACACAATATAATAATTGGGTTCAGATCTTTTGCTTTCAATTCAGTTCAGTTCAACAAACACTTGTAGAGAACGCCTGCATACCAGGCAACATACCAAGCAGAGGCGTTGGAGATAATACAGTTCAGTCCCCACCTTAAGGTACTTTAAAGCCGAGCTTTTCAGTAGCAAACTCACATTTTCTAGTCACAGCTCTGACACATTGAAAAAGAATTTTGTCTTCTTATATATCCCCAGAAATTAAGTTTTGTTAGTGGATTTAGGCATTATTATAAAAGGTGAATATAGTCAGGAAAGCAAACTAACAGGCTATGCTATTTTTTTACCCTCAGAAATAGAAGAAAAATGGTAGAACAGGAAAACTAAATTAAGATATAGCTACATGGCCCACACGGAGAGCTGGCCCATGGGGAGAGCTGGCCCATGGGGAGAGCTGGCCCATGCAGAGTGCTGGTCTGCACAGGAGTGCTGGACCGTGCAGGAGAGCTGGCACAGCAAGATGATGCAATAAAAAGAGACACAGAGGAGAGACAACAAGAGACGCAGCAGACCAGGGAGCTGAGGTGGCACAAAGGATTGAGCGCCTCTCTCCCACTCTATATCAATAGAGAGATAGAAATTATGAAAAGGAACCAAACAGAGGTGAAGACCAGAGTCACAAAGATAAAAAAAATTCCCTAATGGGATTCAAAAGCAGATTGGAGTTGGCAGAAAAATGAGTCAGTGAACTTGAAGACAAGATAGTTGAAATCATCCACTCTGAGGAGCAGAAAGAAGAATGGAGAAAAGAGTACAGAGCCTGAGGAATGTGTGGGACACCATCAAGCACTCCAATATATGCATTGTGGGAGTATCAGAAGGAGAAAAAAGAGAGAAAGGGACAGAGGGGATAATCAGAGAAATAATGGCAGAAAACTTCCCACTTTTAACAAAAGACATGAATATACTCTACCAAGATGCTCAACAAACAGGATAAATCCACAGAGACCCTTGCCATAACATATTATAGTCCAACTTTAAAATGCCAAAGATACAGAAAGAATTCCAAAACCCACAAGAAAGAAGCAACATGTCACATACAAGGGAGCCTCAATAAGATTAAATGCTGGTTTCTCATTGGAAACCATGGAGGCAAGAAGGCAGTGGGATGACATATTTAAAGTGCTGAAAGCAAAAAATTGCCAACCAAAAATTCTGTATCTGGCAAAACTTTCTTTTAAAAATAAGGAAGGAATTCAGACATTCTCAGATAAACAAAAGTTGAGGGACTTCCTCATCTCTGGATCATCCCTTGCAGGGCTGGTAAGGGAGTTCTGCAGGTTGAAAGGAAAGGACACTAGACAACTGACTGAAGCCACATGAAGAAATAAAGCTCTCCAGTAAAGACAAGGACATAGATAAATACATATACCAGTACTACTGTATTTTATTTGTACATTCATATTTTACCTCCTACAGCATCTAAAAGGCAAACACATAAAATGTAATAATAAATCAATTGTTTTGTACTCATAATACATAAATATGTAATTTGTTACAAGAACTATATGAAGGTGGGGAGATAGAGGGGTCTAGGAAAATAGTTTATGCATGGTTTTGAAGTTAAATTGGTATCAAAGCAAGTAAGAATGTTGTAGAATTAGGATGTTAAATTTAAACCCCATGGTAACCATAAAGAAAATATCAGAGAATATGCAAGTTTGTGGTGACAGAAAGTAAAGTACAGGTTACCAGGGGTGGGGGAGACGGGCAATGAGGAGTTAATAAAAAAATTAGTGTATGGTTTCTGGTTAGGGTGAAGGGAAAGTTCTAGTGATGGACGGTGGTGACAATACTACAACATTGTGAATGTTATAAGCCCATGGAATTGTATGTTTGCGAGACGCTAGGATGGGATGGTTTATGTTGTATACATTTTCTACAATTTAAAAAAAAGAAAGAGAAACTGAAGAGATGATGACAATTAAATGCAATACATAATACTAGATGGGATCTAAAAATGATATCTAAGAACATCATTGGGACATAAGAAAAAATTGGAATACAGAATGTCAGCTTCATATCAATGTTAATTTCTTGAGCTTGATAATTGCATTTAAGGTGATTACGTAAGTGGCTATCCTTATTCTTAGGAAATGTACATGGAAGCATTCTACGTTCATGGAAATGTATGCAATCTGCTCTTAAATGTTCATAAAATAGATAGACATAGATGACAGATAGGTAGATAGGTAGACAGACAGATGGAAAGACAAAAAGAGAAGGAGGAATGAAGGAAGAAAGAAAGAATACAGAAAATGTGGCAAAATGTTAAAACTGGTAGATATGGGTATTTGTGCAGTGTGGGGTATGTTATAGTTCTCTGTATGAGGTTTGTACTATTTTTGCAACTGTACTGAAAGTTTGAAATTATTTCAAAATGAAAAATTAAACATAAAGAAAAATTAATTAATTTAATTAAATAAAAATAAATCTACAAGCAAAAGGAAAAACAAAGTGCTGCTAGGGATTCTAATCTGTACCATCTACTCCCTTCTTTTAATAACTCCTTATTCAAGTTTGAGAACTCTTATTCTGAATTATTTTTAATGGAAACATTTCATTGTATGATTGTACCGTAGTTTAATAATTACCTATTTAAGATGTTCCCAATATTTCATTATTAAAATAATTCTGTGATACAATTAACAGAGTGCCTATATCCCACCCCCCTCCCCATCCTTTACTGTAGAAATTAGCTGGGATATTTTAAAAATCTTTTAAAATTTTATTGTCCAAATATGGCATTTAATTCTTTGTAATTTGTAATTCTTTAAGGTTGAACAGGCAGGTTTACTGGATATCTGTATTTATTCTTTTGTGAAATAGTCATGTACTTTTGCTATTTTTCTATTATTAGAGCATTTATCTTTTTGCTATTTTTTAAAGAACTTTACAATTAAATACAGTAATACTTGGTCATATACACCACAAACCATTTTTTCCAGTTTGTCATAATAAATGGCAAAATGTTTCAGCACAAGAATTTCATAAATTCGTACATACCGTATTATTGCAAAACCAGACAATGTCCCCTTCATTCCCAGTGTAGAAAAGTATTGATCCACCATCTTCCTCCCAGTATTTATCAGCTATTAGGTACCGCTGCTTAAAAGTTTTATCACTTTCAAATCCAAAATGATCAATCTATGATAGAAAACAAAACAGACAAAAAAAGACATACTTCAAAGAAAAGTAATTAAATGATAAGCATAAAGTAAATTAATTCTTCCATTAAAATCAACCTATATTACAAAACTAATCACAAAAAATATTTAAGTAGCTACTTAAAAAAAACAATAATGTTAAAACTGAATTGGAAATAGCCATTTGATCCCATGAATTAATTTTAAAAATACAGATATCTCTTACTGTCTGAATTTTCATTATTTAAACTTTCAGTATCAAAATTCAAGAACTAAAGAGAACACTGGAAAGATTGTATGTCACTCCAGTAACAATAGCTACTCCAAGTGCCAGGATTTTGGTGTCTTATATCATTCCCCACTAGAAGGACCAGGACTTGTTAGCGCACAAGAATAAGGTTTTTTAAAATTTAATTTCAAGCTCATGGACCCCTTATTAAGAAACCCTGGAATCAAATGCCAGCTAATAAATGCAGAAGGAAAGACAGAATTAGAAAACCGACAGTTTTGCAAATCCTATTGAAGTTACTGATTCAGGTAAAAATGATCAATTGGTGCTAAAAACATTAGGAGAATGGATGATAGGAACATCACCTGGCATGGGAGAAACAAAACATGATTGGGAGTTAATAGAAATAAACTTAAATCTCTACTAGCTGTGAGGCCACAGGCAAGTCACTTAAGCACTTGGAGCCTTACTGTCTTCCTATGTAAAATAAGGCCAATAACATATACTAGAAGGATCACAGGGAGGATTAGAGAAAATGTGCATAAAGTTATAGTTTCTGATAAGTGCTCAATAAAAATAAATTCTCCTCTCCATCCTGTTTGCACACCAATCCATGGAGTACTCAGAGGGGTAAATGAGGTGAGAGAAATGATGCTCTTTGCAGAATTACAGGAAGTATCCTTAGAAGGAAAGTCAAAACATCCTATTTCTGAGTGCCTCATCTACATATTGAATACCTGGAAACATGCAATGAAAGGTCCTTCCCCAAATACTAATTTACGGAATTTTCTTGTCTCCTTCTCATCATCAAGGATATCACCTTTGGGCTTGGTAACTTTAAATCATTTCCAATGCCCAATGGCCAGGTTAGCCCAGTAGGGACAGTGTGCCCTCTGCTGTTGAGAACTGGGGCCTGCATGCCACTTCCACCTCATACTTAATGGTGAAAGACTGTGCTCCTAAATAAAAAGAGATTTTATAAATCATAACAGGAAAGAGCGACAAGGGTTTAAAGACCATTTGTTCTGCATTGTTCAAACGAAGAAACTGGACTCAAAGAGGTCCCTCCCACTGGGGAGGTCCCCAGTGCCTCCTAAAAAGAAGATGAGCACACAACGAACAGACACAGAGTGCAGGCAGCAAGCACAAATAATGAGGAGGTGGGGCAGGAAAGAGAAATAAATAAAATAAATCTTTAGAAAAAAAGTAATTAAAAGTCCTAGTTCTGTATCTGACTTGTGACCTTGACTAACTCACTTGACCTCTTTGAGTCCAGTTTCTTCGTTTGAACAATGCAGAACAAATGGTCTTTAAACCCTTGTCGCTCTTTCCTGTTATGATTTATAAAATCTCTTTTTATTTAGGAGCACAGTCTTTCACCATTAAGTATGTGGTCCGGGAAATTTCAAGAGATGCTGTGTTCTTCCCCACCTTGTGGAGAAGAAATGGATCCACAAGAATGGGTAAACGGAAAGGAACAAAGAGAACACTCTTTAAACAAAACCAAACAATTCTTTTGACTTTAAACCCGCTTGAGAATAAAGTTCATATCCAGAAAAATATGTAAGACCATTGCATCTGTTGGATATATATTTGGCAGCCTTACGGAGCAAGGGGAAGGAAATGACACAGAACACCTCCACTGTACTGGCTCCTCACACAGGTTGCCTCAGCCTCCTCCTTGCCACACCCTGTGGGGGCGTTTTCAGTATACCAAACTTACAGTTAAGGATCTTTGAAGATGTTATTAAGATGAGGCCAAAATGATCAGGGTGGGTCCTAATCCAATATGACTGGTGTTCTTATAAGGAGAAGAACTTGGAAACAGAGAAGACTGTCATGTGAAGGGGCAGGATTGAGGAATGCTATGGTTTCCTGGCAAGCCACCACCAGAGCCATACAAACTTCAGAAGAAGCATGGCCCTGCTGACACCCTGATTGGTACTTCAAACTTCCAGAAATGTGAGATAATAAACGTCTGTTGTTTTAAACTACACAGTTTGTGGTACTTTGTTTCAGCAGTCCTAGGAAACTAAGTTTCCCTGCTTTCCAGTGACCAAGAGCTATTGAGTTCTGGAGGGAAAACTTATTCTAAATTCCCCAAATTCCCAAAATGCTATCAAATCAAAATACTCTTTGCTGTACTGCTAAAACAGAGGTGGAAAGATCTAGCCTTTGAGAACACCTAAAACATTCTAGCAAATCAGGAAATAACATGTACTGTCAAACAACAGTTAAGTGTTTCATCAGAGGAAGACTCAGGCACCATCTGTTGGTAAAGCAGTTCTGTGACAGCACCACATGATCAATAACTTCCAAAGGCTTTAGAAAACTTTGTACCATTAAAATTACCTGGCCACATGGTTCAACATAAAAATAAGATAAAATAAAAAATTAATGTAAATACACATTAACAGAACAAAGGTGAAAAAAAACACATGATCATCTTAATCGAAGCAAAAAAAGCATTTGACAAAATCCAGCGCTGCTTCTTGATAAAAAAAACACTTGGAAAAAGAGGAATAGAAGGAAACTTCCCCAACATAATAAAGGGTATATATGAAAAAACTCACAACTAACATCATACTTAATGGTGAAAGGCTGAAAGCTTTCCCTGTAAGATCAGGAACAACACAAGGATGCCCACTGTCACCACTGTTATCTAAAATTACACTGGAAGTTCTAGCTAGAGCAATCAGGGAAGAGAAAGAAACAAAAGGCATCCAAATTGGAAAAGAAGAAGTGAAACTTTCCCTATTTGCAAAATACATGATCCTATATACAGAAAATCCTGAATATTTTCACAAAAAACTACTAGAATTAATAAATAAATCCAGCAAAGTGGTGGGGTACAACACAAAAAAATCAGCAGCTTTTCTATACACTTGAAATGAATAATCGGAAGAAGAAATCAAGAAAAAAATCCATTTACAACAGCAACTAAAAGAATCAAATCACTAGGAACAAATCTAACCAAGGATGTAAAGGACTTGTACACAGAAAACTACAAAACACTGCCAAAACAAATCAAAGAAGGCCTAAATAAGGACACTCTGTGTTCATGGATTAGAAAAACTAAATATTGTTAAGATGTCAATTTTACCCAAAGCAATTTACAGAGTCAATGCAATTCCAATCAAAATTCCAATAACTTTCTTTGCAGAAATGGAAATACCAATCATCAAATTTACATGGAAGAGTAAGGGACTCCAAATAGCCAAAGTCATCTTGAAAAAAAAAGAACAAAATTGTAGGCTCACACCTCTTGATCTTAAAACTTATTACAAAACCACAGTAATCAAAACAGCATGATACTGGCACAAGGACAAACATATAAACCAATGAAAGAGAACTGAAAGCTCAGAAATCAACCTCACATTTATGGCCAACTGATTTTTTTTTTTTTTTTTGAGTCAGGCCAACTGATTTTTGACAGTATGGCAAAGACCACTCAATTGGGAAAGAATAGTCTCTTTAATAAAAGGTACTGGGAAAACTGGATGTCCACGTGCAAAAGAATGAAGGTGGAGCCCTATTTCACATCATATACAAATATCAACTCAAAATGGACCAAAGACCTAAATATAAGAACCAGAATTATAAAATATAAGAACCAGAATTATAAAACCCTTAGAAGAAAACATAGGGAAACATCTTCAGGACCTTGTGATAGACAATGGTTTCTTAGAGTTTACACCCAAAGCACAAGCAACAAAAAGAAAAAATAGATAAATGAGACCTCACTTAAATTAAAAACTTTTGTGGATCATAGGACTTTATCATGAAAGAAAAAAGAAAACTTGCTCAATGATAAAAAAATATTTAGAAACCACATACTGATAAGGGTTTAATATCCAGAATACATAAAGAAATCCTACAACTCAACAACAATTTAAAAATGGACAAAAGACTTGAATAGACAGTTCTCCAAAGTAAATATACAAATGGCCAAAAAGCACTTGAAAAGATGCTCAACATCATTAGCTATTGGGTAATGCAAATCAAAACCACAATGAGATACCATTTCAGACCCACTAGAATGGCTACAAGTGCTGAAGAGGATGTGGAGAAAAAAGGAACACTCATTCATTGCTGATGGGAATGTAAAATGGTGCAGACACTGTGGAAGACAATTTGGTAATTCCTCAGAAAGTTAAGTTTAGAATTATATGACTGGCAATCCCACTTCTAGGTATATACCCAAAAGAATTGAAAGCAAGGAATGGAACAGATATTTGCACATTAATGTTCATAGCAGCATAACTCACAAATTGCCCAAGGATGGAGAAAACTCAAGTGTCCATCAACTGATGAATGGATTTTTTAAAATGTAGTATATATATACAATGGAAGATTATTCAGCCATAAAAAGAATGAAGTTCTGATACATGCAACAGCATGGATGAACCTTGAAGATAACATGTTGAGTGAAATAAGCCAAACACAAAAGGACAAATATTGTATGATCTTAATGATATGAAATAATTAGAATAAGCAAATGCATAGAGTCAGAAACTAAAATATAGGTTACAAGGGACCAGGGTGGAGATAGGAAACGGGTAATTACTGCTTAAATTGTACAGAGTTTCTATTTGGGTTGATGGAAAAGTTTTGGAAATAGATGGTGGGGATGGAAGTACAATGTTGTGAATGTAACTAACAGCCCTCAATTATATATTTGAACGTGGTTTAAAGGGGAAATTTTAAGTTGTATATATGTTACTGGAATAGAAACTGAAAAAAAAAACAAAACCTATAGTCCTGTTCAACACTAATGGTGAAACCTAATATAAATGATGGACTATAGTTTATAATACAATTATAAAATGTTCTTTCATGAACTTCAACAAATGCACTACACTAATGCAAGCTGTTAATAATAGAGTAGTATACAGGAACTCTATATTTTATGCATGATTTTCCCGTATACCTACAACTTCTCTAATTAAAAATAAAAAAGAAAGAATCACCTGGCCACAGTTTAAGCTTGCAAATTAGGAGAGTGTGCCCCTGTAACTATCCAACATAGAATTTTCAGAAAATATTACACCATCAGAGGGCGATGTTGTATAAGTGGCAAAGTGGGAAAGCTTGTCAAGTTTTAAATATTCGATTCATGAAATTTTTTAAGACAGGAAGAGAACTTAAATATCAAGCCCAATCTCTTAAATGAAGAAACTAAGATTTGGAGAAATCTTAGTTTTAAATTTTTCTTTTTTTGGAATAGAGATATAATCACATCGTTTCAATACAGCAATTGTCACCCCTCTTTTTAAAGTCAGGATTCAAAATGTATCCTGTCAGAAGTCAGGGTAGTGGTTACCCTTACAAGAAGGAAGTGATTCTAAAGGAGACTAAGGGGCTTCTGGAATTAGGAGGTTCATTTTTCTATATATAGAATAAATAATAATAATAGCAAATAAATTAATAAATATTTAAGATTTCCTTTAAAAACTCTGGATTATTTTATAATGGGTATATGATGCTTACATTTCTATTTCAATATATGGTCATATATAAATTATATTGTGTTAAATCATATCCATATTAAAATTTTTCTTTTATTTAAAAATAGTTTTTGAATACATACTGTGGCAGACTGAATTATGTACCCCAGAATAACATGTTCTTAATTTTAATTTATTCCTGTGGGTGTGAACCCATTGTAAATAGGACTTTTTGATGACGTTATTTTTAGGTAAGGTGTGGCCAATTGCATCAGGATGGGTCTTAATCCTATTACTGGAGACCTTAGAGAGAAGGCCACAGAGAGAAAGCTACAGGGCAGGAAGAAGCTGGAGGTCAAGAGAATCAGAGGAGAAAGGAAAAGACATCGCCACATGTATTGCCATATGACAATCACTGGCAGCCACCCCCAGAACACACAGTCTTCAGCGAGAAAGCACTGCCTTACTGATGCTTCAATTTTGGACTTCTAGCTTCAAAACCATACACCAATAAATTCCCGTTGTTTAAGCCAACCCATTTTGTGGTATTTGTGATAGCAGCCGGGAAACTAAGACCCTCACTAAATGGCAGGCCTTAGAAGAAGAGAACTGAGATACAATTCTATCCCTCAAGAAGTTCTGAATATGATGGAAGTGACAGACATACCAATAAACAATCACACAGTGATGTGATTAAATTTTATATACAAAGTGCTGTGGGTGCTCAGAAAAGTAGGTTACTAGGATACCTGAGGGTATCATGGAAGCTTCACAGGGGAGATAGCATCTGAGCTGAACCTGGAAGCTTAACTATGACTTTTTCAGGCACAGAAACAAGAGTATTTCAAGCAAAGGGAGCAAGAACATGTGCAAAACAATGATGATTTGTGCAGGGCAAGGCATACTCAGAAACTGCTGCTTTTATGGCAGGAGGTAGGGGTTTATAAGGGGAAAAGAGGAGATTAGATTCTTTGGCTGGTGCTGGATAGATATGAAAATCTTCGTGTTAAGAGAAACCTAACTGAAATCCAAGATTACTTCTCTAAACCAACAGTGACTGAAATAGGTCCACAAGAAATACAGATTTCATGAGGCAGGGGCTCTTGTTTGTTTTGTTCCCTGCTAAATTCCCAGTGACTCGAAAAGTAGAAGCTCAATGAATATACATAGAATGAATGATTGAATGAATGCATGCACCTTGGCTCTACCACTGGTGTGAAAACAAACACATGGCTTCATGTATCAGCCTGATTCAAAGCAATAAAAATGGAGCACAGAGTTCCCAAGAAGATCAAGTTTGTGCAAATGTGTTTATTGCATGGGTCTGTACTGGCTTTGGAAGGACTGCAAAACGCTATTGTTGGGTGTGTCTTTTGCCCAGAGACAAATCACATGTCCGAGTTAGAAGAACCGAAACCTATAATCTAAAACCATCCCATAACAGTTCAGTCTCACCCAGGCTGTTGAAGAAGTAGGAACCACATGCCCTCTACTAGGGTAGAATCTGGGAGAGAAATAATTACAAATATTACAGACAAAAGGCCAGAATCTAGGTGGGGATAGCAGGGGAAAGACAAGCCAGCATTTTACCAAAGTATTTAACCTAAAATATACCTGATCTTTTAACAAGGCTACAATCAAAGTTTTTAGAGCTGGAAAAGACTTGAAATCTGTGGTTCTTAACCAGTGCACAGCTATTTAACCTGAATAAAAGTTGCCTGTAAAATGGATATAATAATGGTTTATTCAGCAGCATATTAGTGCTTGGTGAACCCAAACGAACTTCAAAATGTTGATCTGATCAATGTGTAAAATACACTTTTCCAATAGCAGAGTTTTAGGAAGAAGGAATAAACTTGGAATATGGTCAGGGGGGGAAGTAATTAGAAGGAATAGTTGAAACTATGGGGGAGGGGTGGAATATGTGATACAGGGAGATCCTGAGGAGGCAGGAGAAAAATAGGATTCAGAGCACAGACAGAGGGATCTGACAGGGACAGAAGGAGTTCTTCCCCAACTGGGAGACAGATGGGTGCAGATGGGAGTTACATGACTAGATGGAGAGGGAGGAAACTAAAAGGGGGTCTAGCTAAAATGACTCCCATATAATGCCTGCATTTTTTAATAAGTGACATAGGGGGCAAGGCTCTCTGTTAAAAGAGAGCAAAAAAGAGCATAGTGTGGCAACAATTTGAGATAAAAATAAAAGTACAGAAAGGAAAAAAGAACTAATTAATCCCTAGGTTTTCATGGGGTCCCTGAGGTTTTCATGGGGTCCCTGAGGTTTATTTGCAGGTACAACAACCTGCCCAGTTGTGGGTTTGCTTCAGCAGAGATCCACAGCCCAAGGATGGAAGCAGAGAAGTTTAATGCCTCGATGAAACTCGGATGGTAGAAAGGCTGTGAAAGAAGGACAGGGGGCAAGAGATTCCGGCCAGCCCTGATTTCCATGCAAGCATGAATACTCATAGCCATCAGGTCCTTCACCACCACAGACAGATGATGCCATAATCTGCCTAGTGACTGCCTAGGCTATCTAAACCATGTTGCATTTATTGCATTTTAAGGAGTGAAAAATCTTGCCAGAACTCCTGTACACAATATGGAAACATGCTAATGGCATATAATCAAACTAAGCCTTTCAAGTTTATATTTTGTTTTGTTAAATATAAAATCATGTATTACGAATGCTTCTTCCTTTACGCTCTATTGTTTTTGAATGCCATATGCACGAAATATTCTCCTGATACCACTGTTAAAATCACATACTATGCCAGATCTTCTGAGAGATGGACGTTGGTATCTGGTATATAAATGGATAAAGACACCCCCAACCTCCCTCCCAAAAAAGGCTGTAACGTGTATCCCTACTATGGGCTAACTTACAATCTGATCTTCTGTACTACCTCTCCTCTATCCTCCTGCAGTGGCTAAGGTGACTTCCCCAATCTTCTCTTCTCCAGCTGAGCAACCCCGGTTCTTACCATTTCCCATAAAACATGATGTCTAAAATCTTAACTCTGTTCACATCCTAGTTCAATTATTGTTCCCTCTTAGGTTGGTGTGCCCAGAACGGAGAAAAATGTGTAAAGAGTGGTCTAATGAAGTGCCTCAGTCACCATGGGCCAGGAATAAAGTACTGGTAAGTACATTTATAAATAGAGCCCCACTCATGCAGCCTCCTTTAATCCAAGGCCTTTCCATGGAGGTGGCATTGGACTGAGCCCTGACAGATGCCAGAGGAAGAATTCTGAGAAGAAAGACCAGAAAAGACAAAGGCCCAGAGGCCAGGAAGGGCTCAGCATTTTGTAAAAACAGAGAGGAATGTCTGGAGTATGGTGAACAAGGGGGAGAGTGGCAAGGGGTGAGGGTGAGGTGGCCATGGTACAGAGTTTAAACTTAATTTTAAGAGCAATGAGAAGCCTTCAAGAGTTGTAAGACTTGTTCTGGTCTATGTTTGAAAGAGATAGCTCCGGCTGTTCTGTGGAGAAGGGCCTGGAGAAGGAGGTAAAAAAAGAAAGAGACAAGAGTAAATAGAAAGCTATGGAATGGTCCAGGTGAGAGATAGGAAAACAGGTAAGCCGATCTTCAAACTCAGGTCTGTCTTCATCACTACATATATACACTTTACAAAAATCAGACTTGGGAAAAACCACAATGAAAAAAGGCCCAAAGTGTGACAAGAGCAGTATTAAAAGCAATCACCAAAAGGAAGTCTTTGAAGAGTTATAACCATAAAATTGCCCTTTAATAATGGACTTTGCACTGACCCAGACTGTAGGCATTCCAAATAAGAGAGCCACTAAATTAGTGAGAGATTTCCAAGGCCATCAGCACCCCCTAGCATTTAATAGAAGAAAGGAAGTAGATTCTATTTCTACTCCTTTCTTCCAAAATTATTTAAAGAAAGTGATAGAGGGAAGCGGATGTGGCTTAAGCGATTGGGCTTCCACCTACCACATGGGAGGTCCTGGGTTCGGTATCCGGTACTTTCTGGAGAAGGTGAGCTGGCGTGGCAGGCAAGCGTGGCAAGCTGACAAAACAAGATGACGCAACAAAAAAGACACAAAGAGGAAAGACAATGAGATGCAATAAACCAGGGACCTGAGGTGGCTCAGGTGACTGAGCGCCTCTCTTCCACATGGGAGGTCCCAGGTTTGGTTCCCAGTGCCTCCTAAAGAGAAGACGAGCAGACCCAGAGAGCACACAGAGAATGGACACAGAGAGCAGACAGTGACCACAAACAACGAGGGGGGGGATAAATAAATAAAACAAATCTTTAAAAATAAAATAAAGTAAAGTAAGTGATAGAAATTGATATAAAGAGATAATATAATGGCTTTCAAGTTTTTTGGTCCTTGTTTGGCTCTGGTGAGATAAGAGACACCAGGGGCCACAACCTCACCTGGTTGCTACTGAAACAATAGCAAAAAATATCCTCACCAGACTTCATGGGATCATTTTTCTGCCTCTGATGAATTAATAAAAACTACAGTTAAAAAAAAAAAAAAGGAGTACATACAAGCATGATAATACAACATGATGCTAAAAGCTAACTCCTCCTCCTCCATGGAGGATCTTCTATGAATTAGACTGTAAGAACCACTGAAACAAAAACATATAATGTTCTCTTTTTAGAAACTGCTTTAAAATGAAGTGTTCTTATTACTCTGAATCATACATACATAATTTTAAGGGCTTTTAGCACTCTGAAAAATTAAGCTTTACAAATCCCCCACATGCCCAGCATTCGCAAAAAGAAAACATCAAGGAGGAAAGTAATTGCCTAAGCTTTTTCCTCCTGGGGAATTCCAAAATCAAATTTTCAATCCCAACTTCACTGTCAAATGGCCTTTTATCATCGTCTTAAAAATACAATCTCCAGACCCTTCATTGTTTGAGCATTCTGCCAGACTTAATGATTAGGGCACTGTAATAAAGATAAAAGCAGGGAAGAGGATATCCTCAGCTGAAACCACAAAGCTCAGAACAATAACAGCAAATTCAGACTTGGCCAAGTTGCTTCCTTTGATTGCTTTCAGGTACTTTTGCCACCACGCCTCCAATTTGTATAAGTACTGCCCAGAGCTAACAAGACATACAAAGAAATAGCAGTCAATAGTTACAATCATCCATTCATTCATTCATTTGACAAGTATTTCTTTTTTTTTTTTTTTTAAGATTTATTTTATTTATTTCTCCCCACCTCCGCATTGCTTTGCACTTGCTGTATCTGTTTGTCTTCCTTGTTTCTTTGGAAGGCACCGGGAACCAAACCAGGGACCTCCAATGTGGGAGGGAGGTGCCTAATCACTTGAGCCACCTCCACTCCCTGCTTTGTTCTGCCTCCCATGATGTTTCCCTCCTTGTGTCTCTTGTTGCGTCATCTTGTTGTGTCAGCTTGCCACGCCTGACAATCCCATCAGCTCACTGTCTTGCTCGTCTTCCTTTAGGAGGTACTGAGAACCTCTTTCCCTGCTTTGTTGTGTCACTCATTGTTTTTCTTCTTGGGCCTCTTGTGTCAGCTTGCTGTCTTCTTTAGGAGACACTGGGAAATCGAACCAGGGACCTCCCATGTGGTAGACGGGAGCTCAATCACTTGAGCCACATCTGCTTCCCTTAACAAGTATTTCTTGAGTACCACAGTATAAGTGCTGGAGATACAACAGTGAACAAGTAAGATATGGTCACTGCCATCACAGCACTTTCAGTCTAGTGAAAGAAACAGACACACAAATAATAAAAACTTAGAAACTATAATTATGCAGGGTTCATTCTGATAGTGAATAGGAAGCAGAATGAATTTCAATAGGCTAGTCAGGTCAGGAGTCCTGGAATAGGTGATAACTAAGCCTTCTGGTTTGATGTCAACTGTGTGAAAAGGTCCCAGAGGGGAGGGTTCCTATTCATATGCCACTTCCTACACAAAGCATTCCTTGGCCTTCCCCGCCTTCTTTATGCTTCCATGGTCTGGTTGTTTTATCTCTGATAGTGGTTTTCTAATGTAGCCTTCCAATGAAGGCATGCCTTCTATCTGTTATAAGATATATATACTCCAAGGAACCCTATATAATAAAAGTTAGAATTTATTGATCGCACCATGCATATTATTCCCCCCTGCCTCTGTGACTAATGTAAGGACTGCCATAAGGGCTATAGGTACAATATTTCATTTGTTCTTCATGGGAACCAATGAAGTGAGGAGCCCATGTTCTTCCCCACCATGCCACAAGGCTCCCTCTTTCTTGTTCCCCTCCATACTCCCACAGCATAAAGAGCATAGGACTTGCTCCATCCTTGACTGTTGAGATGAACTGAGCAGAAGTGAGAAATGAGAAGTGACACCAGAAGCCCAATAACCTAGGCTAGACTTGGGCTTTGCCTGTTAACTCTGCTCTGGGCTCCTGGGGCCACCATCTACACTCTTACGTTTCAGCTAGAGGTATTTTAACAAATGTGAATAGATCCTGAAATTATCAAGTTACAATCCAACTCAACCTTCAAAGGATAGGTCAGTGGTAAACACACATCAATTAATATTGATGCTCCTTCTTAACCAGGACAAGCTCTTCTATCCACCCATTGCCTGAGTGTCTATTATGCATGCCTGCCTACACTGGACACAGGAAAAAAGGCTCAGTCTAGTGAAGGAGGTGAGCAAGGAAAGACACCATTCCATACAGTGCTATGAATCTGGAGAAGCACAGGGTGGTTGTTACATCAGCAAAGAGGAGATGCATCCAACCAGCTCAGAGAAACTGGCCACAAAGAAGGCAAACTCAAAGGAGCTGATAATGCCTGTCCTGGGACCCCACCCATCTCTTTTCCAAACTCATCTACCACTTGCCCCTCTCCCACATCATATTTCTGAAATCCTCTGGACATAACATCCTTTCTCAAGTCTTCATGCTTTTGTGTATGAATTTCTCTCTGCCTAGAATACCTTCCTCCCACATGTCATTACAGAAAACTCCTACTTCATCCTCCAGGGGTTGGCTCAAGCGCTGTCTCCTCTGTAAATCTTTTTAGGAAAACCCCAGGCCAGAGGAGAGTGCTCCCTCTCCTCTGAGCCTATGGTGGCCTCCAGCACAGGAGCCACCACTCTGTATCGTCACTGGTTTTGGAGGGTGGCTCCATGTGGTGGAAAGAGCCCAGCTTTGTAGCCTGACAGCACTGAGTTGAAATGCTGATGTCCCACTGAACAACTGAGTGACTTGCAGCAAATTTTTCACTTCTTTGGACTTCAGTTGCCTCATCTGTAAAAAGTTGTAAGGATTCAAAGCAACGTGTGTGTAAGTGACCATCCACAGTAAAGCTCAAAATTGGCTGAAGTAATAGAGTAAATATCCCCTGATGAAAGCATCATTATCAATAATTTTATCTTGTGTATTTAAAAAAGCACATAAAAGTATATTACAACTATATGGGTATATTCTCAACATTTGCCATGTGACCATGGGAAATTTAAATGGCATTTGGGGGATACCTTTTTCCCCAGGTACAATTCTGTCCTTATTAAGGCAGTAAAAATAAGGTAAGGTAGCCCTTAAATAAAGGATCTCCTACATGGGGAAAAAAGCACATTCTAAGGAAATTACTCAGGGGTCATAATTATAGTTTACCACTACTTACTATAGGTCATTTTCTGCCTATGGTGGTTTGGACCTATGCACCCCAGAAAAACATGTTCTTAAACTTAATCTATTCCTGTGGGTGTGAACCTTTAGATGAGGTCACTTCAGTTAAGGTGTGGCCCAGTTAATCAGGATGGGTCTTAATCCTATTACTGGAGTTCTTTATAAACAGAACAAAATTCAGGCAGCTAGAGAGAAAGTCATGGGAAGCAAGAAGCTAATGGTCAACAGAA
Source organism: Tolypeutes matacus (assembly GCA_026826555.1). Taxonomy (NCBI): domain Eukaryota; kingdom Metazoa; phylum Chordata; class Mammalia; order Cingulata; family Chlamyphoridae; genus Tolypeutes; species Tolypeutes matacus. Next base: position 12,749,922 of record JAKSZT010031676.1, read on the forward strand.
CCCAGAAAAGAAGAGACAGGCCAGGAGAGGCCACCATGTACACTGCCATGTGACAGAGGAGGCCAGGGCCAAGGATCACCAGCAGCCAGCCCCAGAACACCAGTCTTCGAGAAATAAGCATTGCCTTGATGAGTCCTGGATTTGGACCTTTTTCTAGCCTAAAAATCGTGAGGCTAAACTCCCTTTGTTTAAGCCAATCCATTGCACAGTATTTGCTTGAGCAGCCAAAGAAACTACCATTACAATTATAACCCTAGCAGCCTACAACTAGATGTCCTAGTACCTTTCAGAGCTCCCCATTTTAAAAACAGTCTTTTTTTGGTCATCCTCAAAATAGATGAGTACTTAAACAGAGATAAATCTTCTCCCTTTGTATCCTGCTTTGCTCTTGTTAGTGTTTAGAAACACAAACCAAGTCAGGAAACCTCAACAATGAGCCCCACTATGATGAAAACATCTGAACACTGAGAAGGAAAGGAGGGCAAACAAATAAAAGTCTAAAGAAAACAAGAGGCGAGGAAATAAATGTGTATTGTTCCCATATACCATGGGGAGAAAAAAAGAAAAAAAAGCCCTGTAAGGAATGATTTGACTATCAAGGACGAGCAGCCTCAAACTGGGGAGAATCTGTAAGGCTCTGCTAAGAGATATCCAAGTCCCTTCTCTACCAAACAGAATCATCTTCCTATAAAAGGGAACAGTTTTCATCATGCAGTTCTCTCTCCTCTGAAAATTCCTGGTACAGAACAATACTTTACACTCACCCTGTTGTAAAAGTTTTTGTTTCCATGCCTTATCTCTCCATCATGGGAGAAACATTCATCTTTGTAAGGCCCAGAGAGACTGGATCAGTGATTTCCAAAATGGAAGTTTTAATCCATTAGCAGGTAATGAAATCAATCCAGTGGGTCACAGTCAAAAATTTTTTTAAACAAAATTTCACATTACTCAGCAACCAAGCTACAGAATTTGAAACTCATTCTATCAATCAATAAAAAAAAAATCTAAGTGGCCTGAACTATTATGCCCCTGAGAGTGTATTAATTCTAGGGCATGTGTGCTCTCTACTTCAGAGACAACTACCTTCTCAGTCACATTCCAAGATGTGATTACAGTTCAGGCAACAAGAGCAATCTCACAAAGCAGAACACAGTTAGCAGCCAAATGAGTATTACAGACAATGAGTACTAGGGACGCTCAAGGGAAGGATAGCTTATGCTGCACTGGGTCAGTGGGAAGAAGCTTCCCTAAGGAGGGGATTTAAATCAGGCCCAGAAAGAACTGGATTTAAAGACAGGAGAGGAGAAAAAAAACAAAACAAAGCTCTGATACAGGCTGGTCTGGACTAAGTCTGAAAGAGTAGAGGGACTGAGGAGGCTATTATCATAGTTTAGCTTGGAATTATATAAGCCCAAAGTTATAACCTTGGGAGCAAAAAGGCAAGAGCAGAAACTAGGAAGGAATCATGCAAGGGTCTTGGTGATTGATTGGTTTTGTTGTGGAGGTAAAGGTGAGGGAATTATACGATTCCAACGTTTTCTATTCTGGATAACCAGGAGGAGAGCAGTGCCATTACCAACAATGGAAAAAAAAAATCAAATTAATATTTGCTATTAAAGTCTAATCTGTTTTGGACACCTGTACCTTGACTTGCACCAAGGCATCCTTCATATGAGGGGTCCTAAGCAGCATAAGCAGCATCCTATTCTTAAGGAGCTTACTACCTGGGAGAACAAATGCTGATGCTCAGTCAGTTCTTGAAATATTGAAATACTTTCATACTAGTCGGCAAATAACTGCCAAAGCACCTTGAGTGATGCTCATGCCTCCTACACGCTGCCCCAGTCCCTTCCCCGGATCCAAAGAATGAACACAAGGCACTGCGAGAGGTCTCGGGTCTATGACCAGCTTCTGCTGTGATTGGGCAGTGTCTGTGCCATTCTGGTAGTACTAGGCAAAATATGATAAAACCAGGGAGCGGATTTAGCTCTGTCATTGAGTGCCTGCTTCCCATGTACAAGGTCCTGGGTTCATTCCCTAGAATCTCCTAAAAAATAAAAAATAAAAATAAATAAATAAAATATATATATGATAAAGCCAAGTGCTAACAGAATTCACAGGGAGAGTAATCACTTTGGCTTAAACCAGTTATTCATTCAAATATCTGTTGAGGGCCTATACTAAGGATACACTGAAGGATGTGGTCCTAGCACTCAGGCTGCTCACTAACATACAAACAAATAACTGCAATCCAGAGTGTAGTATAGAAGATGTATTAAGGTACAATGGGGACACAACAGAGATAGTATCAATCACCCAGTTTACGGGAGGAAAGCAAAGCAGTTGCATAAAGCTTCACGGAGAAAGTGATGCAAGAGCTGAACAGCGAAAGATGAACAGGCATTTGCCAGGCAGAGAAGGAAGAAAGAAACCATTCCAAGCAAGCTTACACCAGCACCGTGTAAGCCACATACCAGCATAGTGTGTACAAAACAATGAGATGACCAGGGTGTAGTGCCAGGTGCCAATAATAAATAATGATTTTAAAAAAGTGAATATTAAGGATTTTTTACTAGCATATTTACTTTTCTGATTGTGTTTTTTAAAGGATGATTCTAAAATAAATTTGCATCAGGAAGCGGCTGTGGCTCAATCAGTAGGGCTCCCGTTTACCATATGGGAGGCCCCGGGTTCGGTTCCCGGGGCCTCCTGGTGAAGGCAAGCCTGCCCGCACGGCGTGGTTAGCTGACCCAGCAAGCACAAGCAGCAAGGGGGGGATAAATGAATAAATAAATAAAATCTTTAAAAAAATAAATAAATAAATAAAATAAAATAAAATAAATTTGCATCGTCCAAGCCTATAGTAGTTGAGCAAAAGATGGCCAGTCAGGATATATTGAGAGGCAAGAATTTTTTAAATTGGCAACTTTAAAAAAGAAGCACATGGAATCCACAACAGCAACTAGGGCTGCCTGCACTTGTTAGATGTTTAAGCAAAGAAGAGGCAAGTACAAGGAATGAATTAGAGAGTGGAAGAGGAGCAAAATAACAACATTAAACCCACACTACTGTTTCCAATTAGTGAAGAAGAGCCTCCTTGGAGGGGGATATTTTTGAACAAAAGAAGGGAATAAGAGAGCAGTAAACAGACATCTTCAAAGTCAAAGACGAATTTACAGGATAAATGTTTGCAGGAAGAACAAGAGGAAAGAGTAAATATAATTTGTGTATATTTGGCTGAGTCATGGGGATGAGGGAGGCGTGGAGAAGGTCATCTAGAGAACAGAGGCTCCAAATAAATGACTATAAATTCAAACTACTAAAGGGTTTGGCAATGCTATAGAACTCTGGGGAAAGCCCTTCTAGAGATCATGAAAAATCGTGATCTATATTTTTTAGAAAGTAACCCCCGTGGCATCTAGCCAGCATCCATTTCACCACATCACACTCACATTCTGCAGAGATGGACCAAAGCTCTGGCTGTATACTGGTAACAGCAACGGGCTTTTCTATAGCTTGCATTTAATATTTTGTACTTAATGCTTCCAATTTTTACATTTTTGTATTTCATGTCTATGATAAGACAGAGCAGGACACACAGTATCATTCCTTCAGCTAAATTCCACATGTGTAGAGCTGGATGCTGGGGCAGGTGTCCCAAATCCACAGGAGTGAGATGTAAGGTCGCTGCTCCTTGAAGAGTCACAGAGAGCAGCTCAGTAAATGTGAATTCTCTTCTCTTTTAAAAGATGGTCTTTTTTAAAGAAATTAAACTACATTAAAAAAGCAAACAAAAAGCCTTTGTTCGTTTGTACTGGCTACATTGGTTATTGTCATCCAGAGCCAATTGTTCAAGGGAAGCGAAACATTAGACGCCAAGAAGGGAGTCATCACCACTGCTTTCTTAAATTATGAGCTGCTCTCTCAAAGGAAAGGCCATCAGTGCTCAGGAAGTGACAGAGGTTTCCGACAGTTTTAAAGGGCAGTATCTGCAGTGTGACCCATGGTTCAAACTGCATAAAAATAAAAATTCACTGACAAACGATAACAAGTACTTCCTCACTTTCCTATCTGCTGAATCAGAGCCATTGTTTGGGTTGTCGTTTCTTGTTTAAATTAGGCTATTTAATCACAAAGATGTTGGCCAAACATTCTAGTCATATGCCATCAGGAAAACTTATCAAAAGCCCTAATTGTGTGCCAAGGCTTAAACACACATACACACACAAACTCTTGCACTAATAGAATCTAATAAGTACTAAGGGCATCTTTTAAAAATTGTGTTTTTTTCCTTCCCTTCTGAAAATTACAAATATTCCCTGATGAGAAGAGAATTTGAAGACAGACCTGAGTTTGAGTGCTAACACAGCCATATGATAGCTGTTTAAACTTGAACAAATTACTTCATGCCTTTGGGCTTGTTTCTCATGTAAAATGAAAAAAAGAATAATAATACCTATCCCAGAAGTGTCTAGTGATAATTGAGTTGGATAATTCACATGCAACTATACAGCAATGGTCTGCAGAAAGTGAATAAATAAATATATTTATTATATATGTACTAATATATTTTGTAAAATATTACTAGCATACATCTCAAACCACTGCCAAACACAAACATGCATACAACTATTATTGTTATCACTGCTTAATTTGATATTTCTAAACTTCAGTGGTTTCATCTCTAAAAATAAGGGAAATACTGTCTCAAAGGATTGTTGTGAAGACTAAATGTGATAGTATAAATAGTATACACAGACATCAGTTTTTGCACTACTGTTTAGAGCAACATGTGGATGAATCTCAAAAACATTTTGCTAAGTAAAAGAAGCCAGACACAAAAGGTCACATATTTTATGATTCCATTTATATGAAATACCCAGAATAGGTAAATCTGTATCGACAGAACACATCTTAGGGGCTACAGGGAGCAATTGGGAGAAACTGTTAAACGGGTGTGCGTGCTATTTTGGAGATATGGAAATGTTTTGGAACTACATAGAGGTGGTGTTTGTACAACATGGTGAATGTGGTAAATGCTACTGAATTATTCACTTTAAAATGATTAGTTTTATGTTATATGAATATCACCTCAAGAAATTCTTAAAAACTGATTGAAATTTCTAAAAAATAATTTAAAAAGTCTAGCATAATGACTGGTCCAGAGTGGATAATCAATCAATGTTCAATCATTCTCTGCTCATAAACAGTAACCAGGACCTTTCTTAAGTTATGAACCAGAAAGGAAAAAAAAATTTGTAAATTTGCATTCATAATTTTTTATAAACAATTATCCAGCATTTACCAAAGCACACAAAATGTTTTTCTTCACATAAATGTCTATATTAAGTTTCTTTCTACTTATTAGTTTAAAAGATAGGCAAAACAATTATTTTTAATCCATTAAATGACAGTATGGGTAAATTATTTTTTATCATGTATTTCATTCAATGTTTATATTCATCAGGTCAGCAAACCATTAAGATGATGACAAGTAAGCAAGAAACTATTAAATAAATCAGCCTCACTTGAGAAATATTTTTTTAAGCAATCTGGGAGTTGTAGTCATATGAATGTCAAGCTATTACTAATTTGTTTTATCGGTGCTTTTCTATGCTTTTCATACACAAATTTGAATATGTGCAATTGGAATAGTCAACAAATACGAGGTGAGGTCCTCTAAGACATAATCATCTCTGACTGCCGAGGACCTAGTCCAGTGCCTGACATATAAAAGATTATTAGATTAACACCGAGTAAGTGGATAAGTGACTGATTCAGTATAGTGGTCAGCAGTGCTATTTTTCCTTTAAGGCTCTCTGAAGTCAGTACTTTTAGTCCCCTGCATTCTCCCTGTGGTTGGGTGCAACCATGTAACCAGTTCTGGCCCATTAATTGGGAGATGAAATGACATGTATCATTCCCAGGCCAGAGCATTTAAATGCTGGGACAAAATCCTCCATGTTCCTTTTTTACTGCTAGAGTGTTCATGAAAGCATATGTTAAGAGGCAGCTTCCATCAGTTACCCAGTCCAAGTGATGAGCAGAACCCCCTGCTCATCTCATTGGATATTATAGTATGTGTCACAAATTTTTGTTAAGTCATTGAAACTTAGGAATCTCGTTACAGCATGACCCAGCCTATACTAACTAGTACAACAAGAAAGATGATACTTATTTGAGAACTAGAAACTTACCAGTTTATTTTCAGAAAAACAAAAACAAATAAGTGGCACAATGTAACAACTTCCCTGGTGACAGCCCTCTCACCTAAAAAGTGCGATAATAATAGTATCTACCTCATAAAGCAGCTTATAGGGATTAAATAAGTGAATGTCTACCAATTGCTAAGTATAATACCTAGGACATAGATGAAACTTTCAATAAATGTTAGTAATTATGATTAATATTATTATTAATAGTACATTAGACACTTATGCACTGCATATTTCATTTTGCTCCCCTACTTCTTGCTCCTTTTTATTTTAATTTGTGATCAGTTTGTTCAATTTGAAAAATCTTTATTGAGAACTACCATACAGAAGTCACCATGCAAGGCACAGGGAATAAAGGCAAATTAGATAAGACATCTTCAAGGCCTTTTCCTTACCTCTGATTCTCCTTTCTTCTCTAATCCATCAATAACAAAGCAAACTTTAAAATCATAAACATAAATACAATGCTCTATGTTGTAAATATTTAATCAGTGATGAGCTAACTTTTTATTTAAAAACCATATATGTATCTGTCTTATTCAAAGTGAAGATCGAACAACTGGTTAGGTCCATTTCAATGAAGGTAATCAGTACTAGAACAAAAAATAGAACCCATGTGCACTTCCCAACTATCCTTGATGCAGTGTCCTGTAGATGGGAGGCACTCAGTGAGCAGAATTACAGATGCATCAGACATTAACAGAGCCTCTTATGAATTAATATACTGAATTCTAGAGAGTTAGGCAACTAGTTAAGTTATGAAGTAAGGAAGTAGCAGAGCTGATAGTAGAACACAGACTTTCAAAATGTCTAAAGTATTTAAACCCTCTAAAGTACAAAGTCCCACAACCTGCTGACAAAGTGATATAAACAAGACAGTGCGAAATCTAAAATAAATTTTCACTAAAATTAAATATTAGCATTAGCCTTGGTAAAACATTGAAAACTAAGCTATCAGAAAGATGGTGTTAGATTTAACTTTATAATCAGGAAGAGAAGGTAGCTGCAAAACCTAAAAGGATATGATTCTTATATTTTTCCCCCATCCACATTTTACAAAACTCAAAATAGCATAGAAAAAAAACACACACAACAGAAATAGCTTCATATGCCTCTCTTTATGGATCAGAGTCCTGTCTAAAAGAAAACGAAGTCAAGCAAGGAAAAAGAAAGTTAATTTCTTTGCCACAAGTCTGCTAAATTATATCTTTCTGATATAAGGACACATATTTATTACTTATGGATTAGAAAATAGTCCATATAAATTTTTTGGAGAAGTTACATGTTTACAGAACAATGATGCATAAAATACAGGATTCTCATATACGACACTATTATCACCACCTTGCATTGGTGTGGTGGATTTGTTACAATTGATAAAAAGCACGTTTTTATAACTGTACTATTATCTCCAGTCCATGGTTTAACTTAGGGTTCACTGTTTGTATTGTACAGTTCCATGGATTTTTTTCCAAACTGTTTATTCTAGTACTGTATATACAATCTAATATTTCCCCCTTTAACCACTTTCAGATATATATTTCAGTGCTGTCAGTAAGTTGTATTCACAATGTTGTGCTACCATCACTGCCATCCATAACCAAAACATTTTCATCATTCCAAATAGGAAATCTACACTTTTGGCCTTAACTCCCTATTCCTTATCCCCACCCCATCTCCTAGTAACCTATATTCCAGACTCTGAGTCTCTGAGTTTGCTTATTCTAATTATTTCATATCACTGAGATCATACAATATTTATCATTTTGTGTCTGGCTTGTTTCATTTAACATGATGTCTACGAGGTTCATCCATGCTGTTGCATATATCAGAACTTCATTCCTTTTTACAGCTGAATAATATTCTATTGTACGTATATACCACATTTTGTCTATCCATTCATTGGTTGATGGACACTTTGGTTGCTTCCATCTTTGGGCAATTGTGAATAATGCTATGAACTTTGGTGTGCAAATATCTGTTCAAGCATACAGATTTTTATATTTTCTGGAGTAACAATTTTAGGTTCAATTAAGAATGATTTAAACATTTTTTTCTGAGTACAGGGGTTGGATAAATGAAAGCCACATACATTAAGAAACTGCAAGATAAAAATAATATTAACCATTTGTTGAATGTTTATTAAGTGGTGTGCACTGTGCAAAATAAGCATTTTATATATATATCAACTAATTTCAAAAACCTGTGAGATGGGTAGTATAATTATCTCAGTTTTATTGATGATAAAGTAGAGGCTTAGAAGGGTTAAGTAACTTGTCCAAAGTTACTCAAGTAGTGGCAGAAACAGGATTCAATCCCAGACCTGTTTATATCTAAAGATTGTGTTCTTAACTATTATTGTATTCAAGCCCTAAGATCAAATCAAGTTCCTGACCCTCCAGAATTTAGAACAAGGTCAATTGATCATATCTAAGGAGTGGACTATGTGATCTCTAAGATCCTTTTAACAATGAATCTATGTTGCCAGAAATGATTCTAGGTTGCCAGAAATAGAACTCATGTCAAAATGTATATAATATTTGTAAGAATGTACCCCAGGCCTAAGGGGTAGACAATCAATAGTTGAACCAATAATAAAAGGAGAAGAGGCAAAAAATAAAAAGAGAAGGAGGAAGAGCAATAAATTCTTCCAGGGGTCCCAACACGGCCACATTTCTACCAGGCCACTGTGACCAAAGTGGAAAAGGGGAAACTGCATTTGAAAGCAGAACTGTAAGGAGTGTACATAAATAGAAAGAGCTCAGCCCACTGATGTGATCACCTCCCAGCAGACAAGGCAAGAGTTGTGGAAAGCCCCAGCTGGCGTCTGTAGCCATGAGCTGAATACACAATGCTGGGCCAAGACACAGAGTTCTGACATGAGCATTAATCAGTAGTTAATAGGAATAGTTGGGTACAGATGACTGACCACTAGCTTCTAGAAGAGGCTTTACTACAGCTGCCATGTATATGGATGTATAACCACTGAAATGTATGGAAAGTGTGGTTATAGGTCAGAGTGAGGAACTAGCATCTATCCTTTCAAGTTCCAGGCTCTGTGCATGCTCTCTTGTATATTATCATATTTAGTTCACACAACGAGCTTGGTAGATATTGTTCCGTATTTTACTATGGGAAAAACAATGGTCTGAAAGGACCAATGCTCCTTCACACAGTAAAATGCCCTCAGGGCTCACTGGGGCTGGGGTAAAAGGTAATGAGAAGCAGTGAAATACTGCAACCATATTCCAAGCATCCCTGGGAGCCTTATGGGCTGACCCAAGTACCTACTGGCATTGCACATATCCACAGCCTTGATGTACCCACTTGATATACTTCTCTGATCTCCTGATGTAGTTATTTCAGGTAAAAGAAATAAAATATTCCTACCAAATAATTTTTTTTTTTTTTTTTTTGAGGTACGGGGGCCAGGGATTGAACCTGGAACCTCATATGTAGGAAGCTGGCACTCAACCACTGAGCTACACTGGGTCCCCCAGTTGGTTTTTCGTTTGTTTATTTTTAGGAGGTGCCGGGGATCAAACCGAAGACCTTCTATATGGGAAGCAGGCACTCGACTACTTGAGCTACATCTGCTCCCCAGAAGATTATGGTTTTCTTTGCTTTTTTAAAGGAGGTACCGGGGATTGAGCCTAGGACCTCGTTCATGGGATTCAAGCGCTCAGTGAAGACTTTAAGAAAGGAGGAAAAATAACTTGTAAAGAATGGAAGTAAAAGATAAAAAGGAAAACCAAAAAAAGATTTGTGTTAATGAAATGATAGCCTTTGCTTTGTTTAGGCTCCCTTTGGATAATTATTTATTCACTCTCTCAGCAAATATTTATTTTGTGCTTCATATTCTTTATGGGCTCTGCTAGGTACTGGAGAGTGCTATCTACCTGGAGGGACACATACAAAATAACGTGTGCAGGCCACTAAAGGCCAACTAAATTATTGTAAAGAAGCCAAGAAGGTATCACAGAAGAGGTAACTTTTGAGCTGGGGATAGAAGTATGAGTTCAACAAGTGGAAAAGAGGGATGGGACTCCAGACCATCTCTGACTGTAAAATTCACTTGGGTTTCTGTCTTATGTACTAAAAGTGTATATGTGTGTGGGGGTGGTGGTAGGATATGAAGCTAGTTAAGGCCAGCTGGGGTCATGTGGTAAAAAACAATGGATTCCATGCCCAGGAGTTATGACGGATTTCTAAGCAGTAGAAACAGGGTAAGCCTCCTTACTAAATCCTCTCAAGGAGCCTCTGGGATATGAATACAGTTAGGTGTAGCTTGGTCATCTGGACAGCCGTAACTACAGAAAAAGATCATTCTAAAACTTGACAAAAATTAAAACTTAAACAAAATTATCTGGCCTCTGACCCTACCAAGTTTATTATTAAAAGGCATAAAAGTACTTCATGTGCTCTAACTGAAAAAAAATTAAAGTTTAACTTACACATAGTCAGCCCCAACTGAAAATCTAGAGTCCAGATAATGGCAACTATTATACCTATTATTAAGGAATAAAAACATCTGTGGAAATTTTTCTCAAACAGTAAAACTCAATTGGTAGAAGGAAAAAAAAAGACAAATAAAAAAAAGAAATAAAAACTCTGTTGAAGATGATGTCAGAAAACATATTATTAATGTAATAAATGCATAGGTGGCATATGTGTCCTAAAATATAAACTAAATATAAAACAGAAGGCAAAAGGTAGTTGAGTGAAGACAAATATCTTGCAAATCACCAAAAATGGAGAAAGAACTGGCTTTAAACTATATTTCTAAAGAGTAGCTAAGAAAGTAATCTACAATGAAGGGATAAAAATTAGGAACTAAGATGTCATTCACCCACTCTACTTTTCCACTATTCCGTTTTCTGCTGATAATTCTCTTTTTCATCATTCCCAAATCCCTGCAAATAGTCTTATATAAAATCCCAAAATATAAAATACATAACAGCAGACAGCTCTTGGTTGAAAGGGGTCAGGGAGAGAGGGGGTACTAGAGCACTCAAACTCAGCCTCCACTTTGGCCTTCCCCCACCCCTAAAAGCCCTTGATTTTCCCCAGTAAAGTATGAAACACACTGCTCTAGTCCAAACCTCTCAGTTTACAAATGAGGAAACAATGGCCTTGGAAGTCAATCTAAGCAAGACACTTGAAAAAAAAAAAAAAAAAAAAGATCCATTTCCTGATGCCTCTGTTAAATTAAAACGCTTTCTCTTCCTCATAAATTCAAATTCAAAGTTCTGGGTTAAAAACCATTCCTTATAAGGTATTCTAGAAGTTCATGCCATCCCTCTATCCCAAATTCCCATTCAAAATTCACATAGGACGCAGGTATTCTGCTAGCGACAGGTCATCTCTCATTTAACCATCACAACCCAGGAGATGAAAAAACTGACCTCAGAGAGGTACTGTAACATTCCCAAGGTCGCACAACTGGAATCCTGGTCTGACTCCCAAAGCCAAGCCTCAGACTTTCTCATTCTTTCTAATCCCAAGCCTTCCCAAATCTCTGCCTATCTCTACACCAGCTCCCAGAAATGCAAAACTATAAAGGAGCCTATCTTTTCACACTGGATGTTTTTTAACATCCAGGCTTGCAGAATTTCCCATCCCGCAGCAAAGCACAATGGCATCAAGCCTACTTAGACCTCTAAACTCAAGCTTCAGAACCGCAGAGAGGCTAACCCCACAGCCACCACTACCAAATCTTTACATACTACATCTTCCTTTACAAGCCTGTACAAGCAGGAGTTACATATTTTCAGTAGTAGAACAGGGGACATCAAATACTCTTCATAAAAGCGCTGCAAAATCATCTTTGAAGTAAGCATGAAATGACTGGCTGGCATTTTAGGCTGGATAGATATTAGCTTTGTATCTAGGGGCTGCCCTGGGATAAAGGATGACTGTCATCCAGAGATGGCTTCAAATAATTTGAATTTGGAGAGAGATCAAGGGAGTTTAGATTGAGGCCTCCTCTGGGAGCAAAGCGAGTTGAAGAGCCTTCGTGGACAATTAGAGAATCGCCTGAATCAAGAGTGGGGAGCTAGGACTGATATGAAATTATTGGTAATGGGAGGAGTTTAAAATAACAAAACTGGGACTTGAGGCCATCCTCTGGAAAGTGTGAGCCCAAAGCCTGTCAGGTCCTAGGCATCAGGGGGTCTGGATTTTGGAGTGCAGGCTAGGGCACCGATTAGGAGAGTGGGTTTGGGAAGTCCGGAGCTGGGCTGCGAGCCAGAAGCAGTAAATGGGCGCCTGCCCCCGGGCTCTGCGGGGCAGGGGTCGCTTCGGCGGTTGGGCCCGGGGCGTCCCAGCCCTGGGCTCGCCCCCTCTCCCCTCCTCCCGCTTACCTTCTGTTGGAAGTAGCGAATGGAGTAATTCATCGCCACGGTGGGGTGGGAAGTGGGGCTCAGTGGCAAGTGCAGTCTGCCCAGGGCCCTCAGGGCAGGCGATCGGGGGATGGCGGCCCCGGCCGCCGGGAGCGGCAGGAGCAGCAGCAGCAGCAGCTGGAAGGAGCAGCGCCCCATGGCTCAGACCCGCGGCGGCGGCGGTGGGAGGGTGGAAGACCCGCAGACGGGCGCAGACTGAGCCTGGCCCTGCCAGAAGCTCCGCCCGCCGTGCACCGGCTCCTCCCCCCGGGAAACCCAAAGCCACTCCGCCCCTCAGCGCGGCAGCCCTTACCTAGGTCACCCTACCCGGTCCCCGAGGGCGCCTTCTTCTCTCTCCACTTCCTCTCGTGCCATCCTCTCCTCAGAGCCCCTCTTCATTGCAGACACCTCCAAGCCTACTTTTATCGCCCCAGGGGCCCCTTATCTTTAACCTACATAGCCCGCCAAGTCCACCTCTCTATTCCCTCCTCGATGGTCACCACCAAACCCTGCCAGGGCCACCTCAATTCTGTGGTCACGGCCCCGGCCCTCTGCAAATCCCACATAGTGATAGTAATGGTAATAGCTGCCGTGACAATTCACTGACCGTTGACTACAGGCCAGTGTTCTCACTAGGCATGATGGTACACACACCACCCCGCCTCAGGCACTCAGCGATCTTGTGCGTCAGGTGAGATCATTACCATTTTTTATTTTTATTTTTATTTTTTTTTTGATACGGAAACTACGGCTCGGAGAGGTGCGGTGACTTGCACTGAGTCAGAGAGCAGGAAGAGTGGAGTCTGACTTCGCAGCCGCTCGGTGCCCCGCTCCTTCTACCCCACCTCCATGAGGCCATCCTAACCATCCCCTATGGTGCCCCGTCCTTGGGTCACCCCAAAACTCCGTGTCACTCGCACAGCCCATCTCTAGAAGACTACGCTCCCGACTCCCGCCAGGTCCCCGCCCCCTCTTCCACTTTACTCTTGGGTTCTCCTGGCTCCATGCAGCCCGCTTCAGGCCCCGCCTTCTTTCTTCCTCCAGCCTCCGCCCCTTTCCGTCCTCAAGGCGCCGCCAACCCTCTTCACTTATCCACACCCCTTTCCAATCACCCCACCTCTTCGCCGGCTCACTATGTCCAGTTAGCGCGGCGCCACCCCAACTTCAACTTTACAGGCCGAACCACTGCTCCATCAGTCGAGGAGGAACACTCCTTAAACCTACCCTCCAGTTTGACAAAAAATGGCCTCTCCCAAGTGCTCGCAGGCTTTCGTAGTAAACCCCACCCTTGGCGGCGTCTTCTTCTGATTGGCTCTGAAGAACCCACGGCAGAGCGTCGCTTTCGGCGGAAGGGGAGGAGGGAAATTCGAGCGCCTGGCGCCGGGCGAGCTGCTGAGGCCTCTGGGGCTGCGTTTGGGGCGTCCTTGAGCGAGGGCTGGGCTGGGCTCCGGTCCTCTGCCGCAGGTAAGGAAGCGGGGAAAGAGGTTCTCGGGGAGGGTAAGGGGCAGGAACTCCTAACGCGGCCTTTAATGGAGTTATGAATGACACCCAGGACCCTATCCTTAATGTTGCTTTTTCAGGACTCAGTCTCCTCCAATGTAAAAGTGTGGCCGTGAGATTAAAAAGAGTTAAAAAGGTCAGCCGTTTTATTTTAGACTCAGCGTTGTTGGACTCAGTACGTGCTGCAAAGGGCTCTATTACAAACTGCTTTGATGGCCCAGAGGGGAAAGTGCTTAACTGAGCGGTTTGCTCAAACTAGAAAATTGAAAGTTTCTAGATTTCTTCCTCGTTTTCCACAACCAGCCAAATCATACCAGCCTCTTGAATATCTTAAACCTGTATACTTCTCGTCACTTTTACTCTCATTGTTTTGGTTCGGCACCATGGCTGCTACAGTGCTGGGACAATAGTCTCCCACTTGATTCTCCTGCTTTCGGTCTTGTTACCTTCCAATCCAGTCTCGACAATTCCTGGCTGATAACATGCAAATCTAACCTCCCCATTTAATTCTTTCAGTCGCTCCTTTTTGCCCACGGTTTTAACTCCGAAATCCTTAACACGACTTACAGGGACCTTCTTGTCCGGTCTTAGCATGCTTCTCCAGGTTTGTTTTCCACCACTCCACACCTACAGAATGTCTTTTGAGTTTCTCAGATACACCATCCTCTCTGTCACCTCCAGATCTCTTCTAAACACCCCACTGTCCCACCCCCAACCTGGCTAATTCTTATCCATTCTCAGTTTACGAAGCTTTTTAGGTTAGAAGGACTTTCTTAACCTTGCAAGACTAGGTCACAAAACACCCAGTACTTATTTATTCATTCTGCGTATAGTTTTTAAGTGCATTCTTCTGTGCTAGGAACTAATAGGTACTGAAGGTACAGTGGTGAACAAGATAGATTCCTGTGCTAATTGAACTTACCTTTCATGGATGGGCTTATAAAGACTAACATGAGGAACTTACTGAGTTAGGTTGGTCTGGGAAGGCCTCTCTAAGGAGTTGACATTTAAATTGAGACCTAAAAAAATGAGAATGAGCTAGCCATGCTGGAGAGAACATTCCAACTGTGAATAGAATATGCAAAGGCCCTGAGGCAGAAAAGAACTTAGCATCTTAGCGTTCAAGAATCTAAGAAAAGACCAGTGTTGCTGGAACATATGCAGTAGGACAGTTGTACAAAATGAGTGTGGAGAGATGGGTAGGGGCCAGATGGTGCAGTTAGGAAGCTATTGCAGCAGCATAAGCAGGAGATGATGATGGTCTGGATCAAGATGGTGGCAGAATATATATAGAAAAAAAGTGAATGATCGTTTCTAAATATGGAAATAGACTCAAGGACTTTTTGATGGGTATGATGTGGGACGTGAGGGAAAGGGAAAAATGAAGGATGGTTCCTAGGTATCTGGCCCAAGTTTCTGGTTGGAGAGCAGTGCCATTTACTATGTTGGAAAAAATTGAAGGGAAAGAAGTTTTTTACCTATTAAAGCTTGACATGTCTATGAGACAGGTAGGTAATTGGGATATGCAAATCTAGAGCTGAGGGAAGAGGTCAGGCAGGGCCCAAGAGAAAAATTTGGAAATCATGATTATAAACAGGCATTTAAAATTATGGCTATGATTGTGGTCTCCTAAAGAAAGAATTTGAAGGGGGAAAAAAGGACAAGGAAGAAGGCCTAGTGGAAGAAGAACCAATAAAGGAGTCTGAGAAAGAGCAGCCAGTGAAGTAGGAGAAAAGTGTTTCTTCATAACAGAGTGTATTGCTACTACCTGTTTAATTGTCTGTCTTTCTCAAAAAGCTTTAAGCCCCTTGAAGATAGGTAGAGACTATGTCTTAATCACTATTTTATCTCTAATGTCTGAAATAGTATGTACTCAAAAAATATTTCATTTTGATTTGTTGAGATGTTAGTCTGTGGAGTAATCCAGGTAAAAGTTTTTGGAAAGTGGCCGACCAGCTGCAAAGGCTGTGGGAAAATGAAAGGGAAGAAAACATTTCAGACATTTCTGAAAGTAGAATGAAGACTTAAAGTAGAGGTAGTAAGACCTGTTTTCAAGGCAAAACATAAAAAGAATGAGTAACGGGAAGCGGCTGTGGCTCAATCAGTAGGGCTCCCATTTACCATATGGGAGGCCCCGGGTTCGGTTCCCGGGGCCTCCTGGTGAAGGCAAGCCCGCCTGCATGGCATGGTTAGCTGACCAAGCGAGCACAAGCAGCAAGGGGGGGATAAATGAATAAATAAATAAAATCTTTTTAAAAAAAAAAAAAATGAGTAAGCCCTTAATACCTCTCCAATTATACATTTTTGTACCTTTATAACATTTCCTTGGTAGTAGTACATTGTCTATATTAGCCAATAGATATTATAAAGTCCTAGAACACAAGAGCATGTTTTTTGTCTAACTATCTCCTTCCCATTCCTAGCACAGTACTTTGCATGTCATAAATGACAGTAAATAGACAAACTATGTATATTGTACTAAGATTTTCCTGGGTGATGTTTTTAAATGTATTTTTCACCAATATTTCTTCTTTCACTGGGGAGTTTTGTCTCTTTGGTTTTTGTTTACTTATTTAATTTCCTCTCCTCTCCTGCCTGTTTTCTCTCTTCCCTTTCTAGGATTTTCATATTAATGTCTGTAAATTATTTCTTAGGGACATATAACTGTTTTTAGAAATATTAGACAAAGTATGCACCCTTAGAGGAGACCATTAGGTAGGGTTAAGAAAACAATTCAAAATAGCCACCCTTTCCATAGCTAAGGTTTCTTGGCCTGTAAAATATGAAATAGGAAGTCTGAGAGCAACAAAGTGACAAAGGTTTTCTTAAAAGGCAAGAATGGGGGGAGCAAATGTAGCTCAAGTGGTTAAGCACTTGCTTCGCATGTACAAGGTCCCAGGTTTGATCCCTAGTACCTCCTAAAAGCATACAAACAAGTGAAAAAACTCTCATTGGGAAGCAGATGTAGCTCAGTGGTTGAGTGCCTGCTTCCCATATATGAGGTCCTAGGTTCAATCCCCATTACCTCCTTAAAAAAACAAAACAAACAAACAAAAAAGGCAAGAACAGTTAGTTTTGAAAGGGGGGAAAGTCTGTTGTACCTCCTTTTCCTTATGCCATTAGAACAAGGGACTAGTTTTTTAAATGAGGAATTTCATCTTTTGGCTACAGACTTGAAACAAATGCAAATCATTTCTTAAATGTCAAGCTTGAGCAAACAGTGTAATGGGCTAAAAAGACTGGTGAGCTACTAATCAGAAAGTATGAATTCCAGACCTGATTTCACCTGCTTTATGACCTTTAATTATCCATTTAATTTCTGAGTGGATCAGGTAATTATGTAAAAGTACTTCGAGAACTGGAAAGCATTAAGAAAGAGATTATGAACCCAACTGGATTTGAGTGGATCAGATAATAATATAAAATAACTTTGAGGACTTCAAACCATTAAAAATCAATTATGGAGGAATGGAAGTGACTCGAGCCATTAGGCGCCTCCTTCCCACATCGGAGGTCCCAGGTTTGGTTCCTGGTGCCTCCTGATGAAACAAGGAAGACAGACACAGCAAGTGCAAACAACGAGGAGGTGGGGAGAAATCTTTGAGACCTGATGTGGCTCAGTGGTTGAGCGCTGGCTTCTCACATACAAGGTCCTGGGTTCAATCCCCAGCCCCTAGTACCTCAAAATAAATAAATAAACAAACAAATAAATAAATAATGAACTCAAATGAATTATAAGTTTCTTTAAGATAGGCTCCACATCTTATATTTCTCTATCTTCTCTTTCCCTCTCCCTACCACCATTCCTATATCCCAGTTCACACTAAATACTTACTTGAATTTTTTCCCCTCATAATCTGGCATTAAATAAGAATTATTCCAGATTTTCTAATCTAACCCAAAGGAAAAAAAAAACTTGTTGGTGTCTGTGCATGCATGAGAATCCTTTTTCATACTTGGTGCCTTCTAAGAACTTGGTTAAACTGAAACATCATCTGATAATGGATTGGAATTGGAGCAAAGAATTGCAAAGTAATCTGAAAGACACTGAAATGTTCTTGGTCTTTAGGATTTAACTATAATCAGATTAATCACAAGTGTTGTTCATTATCAGACTTCAGATTATTTCCAGTCACAATGCTAAGCCAGTGGTGTTCAAGTGTGGACAACATAACTTGTTAGAAATGCAAATTCTCAGATCTTCATCCCATACCTACTATAGCAAGCTCTGGAGATACGGCCCAGCAATTTTTATTCTATCAAGTCCTCAATGATTTGATGCACACCAAAGTTTGAAAAACACTTGGCTATTATGAAAATGGAATACAAAGGTTTGTAATCAGTGAGCTTTGTATGTTATTGCCAAGTTCCCTATCCAGTAATTTTATTACATGTATTGATTTTTCTAATTATAAAAGTAATAATTTAGAAAATATTTACATATATAAAGGAAATAAAAATTACTTTTAATCCCACCACTCAGAAATTCTTCTAAAAAATTATATATTTTCCTAACTCTCCTCCTTTCTCTGCCCATCCCACTAAGCTAAGACTAGATCGGCCCCCTTGTTATAGTTTCTCATGGTATTACAGAATATACCACAGTAGCAGTGAAATTATTTTTTGGTTGTTGTTTATTTAATATATCTGTCTCTTGCATGGACAGTATGTCTAGTGACCAGACAAAAACTTTGTGTGTTTTGTCCATCACTTATATCTCTCAACACCTGACATTTAGCAGCTGCAAAATAAATAACTGATGAATAAGTGAATGTATTGAATTTGTTGAATTGGAATATGATTTCCTGACTGTGATGGAGCTGAAAGAAATTTAATACTATTATCATCATCTTTTCCTAACCTTAGTATTTACTTATTCCTGCCCTTCATTCAGTTATTCGTCAAACATAAATTCACCATACTATGAGTCAAGCAGTAGAGAAAAAGAGAGATACAAAGCAAACAAGGTGGCAAGTACCATGAAGGAAATACTTTGAAAACAACAAAAGGAATAATCGATAGTGGTTGCCCGAAACGATGCTATTGCATTTTTGTCTACCATATAGTGAATAGGAAGTCTTTGTGCCATCTGCTGGGGTTTACTACGTAAAATACTAATAGTAAAAAGAGCATATTGACCTTTCTCCTTTCATTTCTCAAATTTGCCAGTGATAGTTTTTTTTTGTTTTGTTTTGTTTTGTTTTGTTTTTTATTTTACCGGGAGGTCCCGGGGATCAAACCCAGGTCCCTCTACATGGGAGACGGACGCCCAACCAGTTGAGCCACATCCCCCCCCATGCCAGTGATAGTTTTTTAGACATAATTATTTGATCCACTAGAGGGCAATAAAACCTTAAATAAAAACAATTCAATCAGCCTTCCTTTAAAACTGTGTTACTATCTTGCCACATCCTCTCCAACACTTTTAGTTCTCTGTCTTTTTAATAGTGGCCATTCTAATAGTGTGAAGTGATATCTCATGGTAGCTTTGATGTGCATTTCCCTAATCCCTGGTGATGTTGAACATTTTTTTAAGTGTTTTTTGCCATTTGTATTTCTTCTTTGGACAAAGGTCTATTCAAACTTTTGCACATTTTTTTTAATGGGGTCATTTGTTTTTCTATTGTTGAGTGTAGCATCTCTTTATATATCATGGATATTAAACCCTTATTGGATATATGATTTCCAAATACTTTTTCCCATTGAGTCAGCTGCCTTTTCACCCATTTGACAAAGTCCTTTGAGGTGTAAAAGTGTTTAAATTTGAGGAGGTCCCATTTTTCTATTTTTTCTTTTCTTGCTTGTGCTTTAAGTATAAGGTCCAAGAAGCCATCACCTACCACAAGTCCTTTTTTTTTTTTTTTTTTTTTTTTTTTTACCGGGAGGTACCGGGGATCAAACCCCGGTCTCTCCATATGGTAGACGGACGCCGAACCTCTTGAGCCACATCCGTTTCCCCTACCACAAGTTCTTTAAAATGTTTCCCTACATTTTCTTCTAGTAGTTTTATGGTCCTGGCTTTTATATTTAGGTCTTTGATCCATTTTGAGTTCATTCTTGTATAGGGAGTGAGATAGGGGTCCTGTTTCATTCTTTTGGTTATAGATATCCAGTTCTCCCAGCACCATTTGTTGAAGACACTGTTTTGTCCCATTAACGTGGCAAGTTTGTTGAAAACTAGTTGGGCATAGACATAAGGGTTTATTTCTGAGCTCTCAATTCTGTTTCACTGATCTATGTGTCTGTCTTTATGCCAATACCATGCTGTTTTGACCACTGTGGCTTTGTAATATGTTTCAAGGTCAGGCAGTGAAATTCCTCCCACATCGCTTTTTTTTAGAATGCTTTAGGCTATTTGCTTGCACTTTCCCTTCCAAATGAATTTGGTAATTGCCTTTTCTGTTTTTGTAATGTAGGCTGTTGGAATTTTGATTGGAATTCCATTCTATCTATAAATAAGTTTGGATAGGATTGACTTCTTCACAATATTTAGTCTTCCAATCCATAAACATGGAATGTCTTTCCATTTGTTTAGGTCTTCATTGATTTTTTTAGCATTGTTTTGTAGTTTTCTGCATGTAGTTCCTATACTTCTTTGGTTAAATTGATTCCTAGGTATTTGAGTCTTTTGTTGCTATTGTAAATGGAATTTTCCCCCTGATTTCCTCCTCATATTGTTCAGTACTAGTGTACAGAAACATTACCGATTTTTGTGTGTTAATCTTGTATCCTGCCACTTTGCTGAGGTCATTTATTAGCTCAAGCAGCTTTGATGTAGACATTTCAGAATTTTCTAAATATAAGATCATGTCATCTGCAAATATTAAGAGTTTTATTTCCTTTTTTCCTATATGGATGCCTTCCCCCCCCCCCCCCCCCGTCTAATTGTTCTAGAGAACTTCTAGCACAATATTGAATAACAATGGTGACAGTGGGAATCCTTGCTTGTTCCCAATTTTAGAGGGAAAGATTTCAGCCTTTCCCCATTGAGTACTATGTTGGCTGTGGGTTTTTCATATATGCCCTTTATCATATTGAGGAATTTCCCTTCTATCCCTATCTTTCAAAGAGTTTTTAACAAGAAAGGATGCTGGATTTTGTCTATTGCCTTTTGTGAGTCAATAGAGATAATCATGTGGTTTTTTCCCTTCAATTTGTTAATGTGGTATATTACGTTAATTGATTTTCTTATGTTGAACCACCCTAGCATACCAGGAATTAATCCCACTTGTTTGGGGTGTTTAATTCTTTTAGTATGCTGTTGGATTCGATTTGCAAGTATTTTGTTGAGAATTTTTGCATCTATGTTCATTAGAGAATTTGGTCTGTAATTTTCTTTTCTTGTAGTGTCTTTATCTAACTTTGGAATTAGGGTGATAACTTTTGATAAGTTCTCATTTTCATTTTTCTCAATATATTTACTAATGTTGTATACAATTTCTTCTTTGACCCACTGATTGTTTAGGAGTGTGTTGTTCAGCCTCCACACGTTTGTGAATTTGCCTCTTTCCTGTCTATTATTGATTTCCAGTTTCATTCCATTATGATCTGAGAAGGTGCTTTGTATAATTTAAGTCTTTTTATATTTATTGAGACCTGACTTGTGACCTAACATGTGGTCTATCCTGAGAAAGATCCATAAGCACTTGAGAAGTATGTATAACCCATAGAGTTTGGGACAATGTTCTGTACATGTCTGTTAGGTCTAACTAATTTATCATATTATTCAAGTTCTCTGTTTCCTTGTTGATCTTCTCTCTAGTTGTTCTATATAATGATGTGAGTAGTGTGTTGAAGTCTCCAACTATTATGGTACAGATGTCTGTTTCTCCCTTCAGTTTTGCCAGAGTTTGCCTCATGTATTTTGGGGTACTGTGTTTAGGTGCATAGATATTTATGACTGTTATTTCTTCCTGGTGGATTGTCCCTTTTAATAATATATAATGGCCTTCTGTATCTCTCATAACTTTTTTTATTTAAAGTTTCTTTTGTCCAATGTTAGTATAGCTACCCCTGCTCTTTTGGTTATTGTTTGAGTGGAATATTGTTTTCTAACCTTTCACTTTCAGCTGGTTTTTATCCCTTGGTGTAAGGTGAATCTCTTGTGGGCAGCATATGGATGGCTCATGTTTTTTAATCCTTTCTGTAGCCTATATCTTTTGATTGGGGAGTTTAATCTATTCCCATTCAGTGATATTACTGTAAATGCATAATTTACTTCCACCATTTTATTCTTTGTTTTTCATATGTCATAGCTTATTTTCATCTGCCTCTTTACTCTTTTGATTATCCTTTCTACTATCCTTTTTTTTTTTTTTTTTTTTTTTTATTATGGGTAAAAATCAAAATT
>JAKSZT010031676.1:12772466-12868214 GCA_026826555.1 Tolypeutes matacus
TATATGTGTATTTGCTTACAAAAATGTTATTTATATATATATATATATATATATACATATATTTTAAGAGATGCTTAGATTACCCAAAATATTACATAGAACCCACTGGGATTCCCATGTTGCCCACCTCCCACACCTCCCACCACATCCCACACAGACATCTCCCACAAGTGTGGCCCACCACCCTCAATGAACTTACACATCCTGGAGCCTTGCCACCAACCATAGACCACAGTTCACACTGTAGACCACACTCTCTCCCACTCAGTTCTGAGTGGTGTGTGCTGATTTAAAATGGCCTACATCCGTTGCCACAACAGTACTCAGGACAACCTCCAACTGTACTATTCTTTTTATATACTCTCCTACAGGCCTCTCTCTCCTCTCTTTTTCTTCAGGCTATAAGGCTCCTTTTAATATTTCCTACAAAGGTGAATTCTTTTTTACAAACTCTCTTAGTTTCTGTTTGTTTGTAAATATTTTAAACTTATCTTCATATTTGAAGGGCAATTTTGCCAGATAAAGAATTCTCAGCTGGCAATTTTTCTCTTTCATTGTCCTAATTGTATCACACCACTGTCTTCTTGCTTCCGTGGTTTCTGATGATAAATGTGCACTAAGTCTTACTGGGTGTGCCTTGTATGTGATGATTTGCTTCTCCCTTATTTCTCTCAGAATTTCCTCTTTATCTTTGACGTTTGACATTTTGAGTAGTATGTGTCTTGGTGTAGGTACATTCGCATTTATTCTGATAGGGGCACGCTGTGCTTCTTGGAAATCTAAGTTCATTTCTTTCATCAGAGTTGGGAAATTTTCAGCCATTATTTCCTCAAATACTCTTTCTGCCCCTTTTCCCTTCTCTTCTTCTGGAACTCCCATGTCATGTATGTCGTTGCATTTCTTGTTATCATTCAATTCCCTGAGCCCCTGCTCAATTTTTTCCATTCTTTTCTTCTCTCTTAAATTTCAGCTCTTCTCTCTTCTGCATCATTTATTCTTTCTTCTATCATTTCAAGTCTACTGTTGTATGCTTCTAATTTGTTTGTTTGTTTGTTTTAGGAGGTACTCTGGATTGAACCCAGGATCTCCTACATGGGAAGCAGGTGCTCAATAACTGAGCTACATCTGCTCCCCAATGATATTTGTTTTGTTGTTGTTGTTATTGTTTGTTTGATTTTTATTTTTAGAAATTACCGGGGATTGAACCCAGGACCTTGTATATGGGAAGCAGGCGCTCAACCACTCAGCTACATCTGCTCCCCATCTCTTGTGTTTTTGATCTTACCTATCGTGTCTTTCATTCCCATAACCTTGTTATTTTTCTCCATAACCTTGTTATTTTTCTACTCAGGTTTTCAAATTCTTCTATGCTTACTCACTGTTTGTTATTTTTCTATTCAGGTTTTCAAATTCTTCTGTGCTCATTCATTGTCGTCTTGATGTCCTTTATCTCTTTGACCATATATTCTTTCAACTCATTAATTTGGTATTGGAAATTTGTATGAATCTTGTTAATTAGTTGTCTCAAATCCTGTGTCTCATCTGGGGCTTTGATGGATATTCCATTGCTTGGTCCATTTCTTCCATTTTTCTAGCATGGCTTGTAATTTTTTGCTGATGTCTAGGCCTCTGATTATGATGGTGAGTTTAGTCTGATGCTCAATTTCTCTCTATTTTGTAGGGATTTAGTGGTGGGAGGCTGTGTTACTGCCATTCTTTGATTCTTGTTTCAACCTCTTCTAGTCTTTAGGATTGTCCCTGTTACTTGCCCTAATCTGGGCCCTGGACCCAGTGAAGGGTTGAAAATCACTTCCAAGTGCTTTGGGAAGGGAGGCTGTAAAGGCCTGAAAAGGCTTCTCCCAATTACTTTTAATTTCCTCACATGCACTTCCTTGGGCTGCCAGCAGATGGCGCTCTTTGGAATCCCTCTCAGTTCAAAGCCTGGTCAGACTGTGTTCATTGCAACTCTTTTTTTTACCGGGAGGTACTGGGGCTCGAACCCCGGTCTCTCCATATGGTAGACGGATGCTGAACCTCTTGAGCCACAGGATCAGTGTGATAAAGGATCTTGCCTGGAGCTGAGAACTTTGTAATTCAGACTTTCTCAGAGACAATTCTCCAGCTGTTGCTGGCAGTGCCCTCTCTTTTCCCACTTTGGAAATAATTCCACTCCCCTCTGCGTCCTCAAGAACCAGTTGAGAGGGAGATTGAGAGGGTGAGATCTCTTTAGTCCTGCATCTCTTTAGTCCTGAGCAGGTTCCCAAGGCAAACAATGGCACAGCCCTACCTGGCCTAGAAGGATTCATGGGACACAGCTGACCACATTTGTGGGTCAAAAGCCTTAGGCTGCATCCCTCACTCTCCCCTTTCCTGGGGATGTGGATCCCTGTGACCCCCTTTGTCTGTAGCCACCGGCCCAGAAGCCTGAGAATTAAAAATTGTCAGTAGGTTGGGGGAGGATGCAGAAAACTGCAGCTACAGCTTTTAACTCACAATTTTGCTATCGCAGTTCTTTTCCTTTGCCCCTCTGTCTTCTGGGTGGTGTCTAGGCTTCTCCTGATGTCCTAAACCCTAGAATATTTTCTTCTAGGCCATTTCTGCCTGTCCTCTAGCTATTTTTCTGGGAGAGGAGAGAGTCCAGTCTCTTTCTAGTCCACCATCTTCAGATTACGTTTTTTTTTTTTTTTTTTTTTTTTAAGATTTTATTTATTTACTCATTTATCCTCCCCCCTGCTGCCCGTGCTCGCCGGGTCAGCCAACCACGCCGTGCGGGCGGGCCTGCCCCCACCAGGAGGCCCCGGGAACCGAACCCGGGGCCTCCCATATGGTAAACGGGAGCCCCACTGATTGAGCCACAGCCGCTTCCCTTCAGATTACTTTTTTGCATACCTTTTTTTTTTTTTTTTTTTATTATGGGTAAAAATCAAAATTCTCACAATACATACAAACATTTGTAAAATGATATATAAATATATATGCATATATGTGTATTTGCTTACAAAAATGTTATTTTTATATATATATATACATATATTTTAAGAGTTTTTGCATACCTTTTAACATCGAGATGTACAGCATAAAGAGCAAGGAAGAGAGTAAAGATAAAAGGAAACAGGGAGAATAGAACTCAATAGAGGTAGATGACAGACAATAAATAGAATAGACTAAGAAAACAGATGGAACTATGGAATAAGATACATTAGTAGAGGGTAAAAAGAAAAGCCATCATGTTTTTGTTAACAGAGAAAGCCTTTTTAAGGGGTCTTCAAATAAAAAGGGTGAAAATCCTAATGTATAGCATTGGCCTAATGTATTATATAAATTTTCTTAAAATTGGCAAGATCCTGCTTATAGTTTTTCATTCATTCATTTGGTGAATATTTTTTTGAGAATTTACTGTGGGCTAGGCACTTGTCTAAGTAGTGGGATACAGTGGAGCCCAACATAGACCAGGTCCCTGTCTTCATGCAATTTACAGACAAGTGGTGGTGGAACAAACAATATAAGTATGCAGATGCATATATAGGATGATTTGATTATTGCTGTAAAGGAATAAAGTGGGTGGCGTCATAGGAACAAAGAGGAAGGGGATGTCTAACTTGAAATAAAGTGGGGATTACATTTGAGCTGACTGAAGGATGTGAAGGAGTCACCTATTCGAAGAACTCCTACAATGAGAACAGTAGGCACAAGACCCCCGAGAAAAGAAGTCATTTAATGTGTGAGGAGCAGAAGGGCAGGAAGCAAGGCTGGAGGGCAGTGACTACGCTGGGACAGGGTGGGACAGAATGACACAGGATGACGTCAGGAAGGTGGGCAAGGGCTAGATCACCCGTGGCCTCACAGGCCATTCTGAGGGGTTAAGGCTTCATTCTAAATAACAAGATTTTAAGCAGGTAAGAGATGGCATTTTCAGGAGGGAGGTTTGCCCTATTCTGTCTCCCCTAACTCACAGGTAGGTGTACCACCATGTTAAACCCCATCCCAAACTGAAACTTAGAGGGAAGACACCCTTACTGACATACATTCCATCGTTTGTTTCATTGACAAGGAATTTGAGGTAGGTAGCACTAATAATGGCAGTTTTCTGTGACCCTCCTTTCCTCCTTCCCCTTGTATCCTACATCACCTATTCCACCCTGTCCTTGGAGGTTCTAAGTGGCCTAAGGTGACAAACAAGAATAGAAATATGTGTCTGTCTTTGGTAGAACTAATCCTATATACCTAAGGATCCTAAAACAAGGATAACAAGTATTAGGCAAAATTAGCTTTCTGTTCTGGGCCATAGATCAGTGATTTTTGTAAATTATTTTATCTTTCATCTTTTCAAGTTTCCATCTTGTTGCCTTAGGTGCCAAGCTTTATTTTTAAGAAACTTCATTTTGATTGATGGGCAGGTGATTATCACTTTAAGATCTCCCTTCCACAGTCACCACATTTCTCTATTTATGATCATTATGATGAATTGTACCTAAAAGATTCTGTTTTTTTAAGCAAATCAAAATTAATTGATACATATTATTAAAGCATACAATTCATTCAAAGTGTACAATCAATGGTTTTTGGTATAATACCATTTCAGTCATCATTAGAGCATTTTCATTATTTCAATAATAATAATAATCAAAAAAACAAAAAAAGCCAGAAAATTCTTCACCTATCAATCTTTCTATATTTCACCTGCTGTATATAGCTGCTGTTTCTGGCTATTCTTGCACAATTATTTATTTGTTCATTAAGCAGTTTTATTGAGATATAGTCACATACTATATGATCTATCCAAAGTGTATAATCAATGGCTTTTAGTATACTCACAATGTTGTACATTCATCACCTCAAAAATTTTAGAACAATTTCATTACTACAAAAAGAAAACCTCCACACCTCTTAGCATTCCTTCCTCAGACTTACATAACCACTAATCTCCTTTCATCTTTATAAATTTATATTTACATTTTATATAAATGGAATCATACAATATGTAGCAATCTTTGGTCTCCTTCACTTAGTATAATGCTTTTTTTTTTGTCTGATATTAACATTTTATAATATTAACTTACATTTGTTCAGCTTCAAAGAAAAACAGTCTTATATATACAATTGTGCCCATATTCATACTTCACATAATTATTTATATTTCACATAATATATTTAGTTCATAATAAGACAGTCAAACAGTATTTATCTTTTTGTGTCTGGCTTGCTTTGCTCAGCGTAATGTCCTCCAGATTCATCCATGTTGTCATATGTTTCATGACTTCATTTCTTCTTACCATTGCATAATATTCCATCATGTGTATACTCAACAATTTGTTTATCCATTCATCAATTGATGGACACCTGTGTTGTTCCCAATTTTTGGCTATCATGAATAATGCTGCTATGAACATTGGTGTGCAGGTGTCTATTAGTATCACTGCTCTCAGTTCTTCTGGGTATATACCTAGCAATGGTATTGCCGGGTCACATGGCAAGTCAATATTCAACTTCCTTAGGAACTGCCAAACAGTCCTCCATAGTGGCTGTACCATTCTACATTCCCAGTAACAGTGAATATGTGTTCCTATCTCTCCACATCTTTTCCAACATTTACAATTTTCCAACTTTTTAATAGCAGCCAGTCTAATAGGTGTGAAATGATATCTCATTGTAGTTTTGATTTCCATTTCCCTCATCCCTAGTGATGTTGAAGATTTTTTTCATGTGTTTCTTTGCCATTTGTATTTCTCCATTATCATTTTTAAACTGATGCTTCCACTTTGTTAGAATGTGCTGAGGCCAAGTCTTTGAGTTCTATCCATTTTCAGAAATTGAAAGTTTTTACCATGTGTTTGCAAATGAATGTTTATGAATATAGTTTTTTCTTGAATATGTACAGAGACCTTTATTTCAGATCATTTATTTAATGCTACAAATAAACTAATCAATTTTGTTTTTTGGGGTTGTTTTTTTTTTTTTTTTTGGTAAGAAAAGCAACATTTGAATTTTTAAAGAGAAAGTATAAGAAAGAAGAATATTGCTTTTATTGTTGTACATCTCTGAAGATCTTGAAGCGCTTTGACCTGTCCTTTAACCTTATAGCATTTTGCTTTTTGCAAAACCTGAATTGCCTTTTTTTTCCTTCAAGGTATGTAAAAATGTGTACACTGAAAACTGTTGAAGCGATGTTCAGCCTTAGAGCCTTTTCACACCAATTTCAGTTCTTTAAAAGATTCATGTAATTTCCTTCCTATTAATCATTAAAAACAACTTCCTTGTAGCTCTTATAAAGATGACTTTTTTCCTGCATTACTAGAATGGAGCATTTATTCAGAAACAATATTTGCTTGAGCCACTCTTATTTTCTTTCTGGTAATACTTTTACATAAGCAGTAAAAGAAAATTAATATTGCAATATATTGATTAATACTTTCACTTTGGAAGTGAAACCAAAGAAATATACTAGCTTTGTAGTAGAGGTTAATTGGTTTTCCTCAAAAGTGAATGTGCATATACAAGTAAAGATTTGTTATTCACCCCAATGGCTATTTTGTTTTGCAGGCCACAGTGTGAACACATGAACAGAAGAAGAAAATTTCTTCTTGCCTCTGTACTTGCTCTCCAGAATTCAAGTTTTATATACCCATCATGTCAAAAGTGCTTCTCTCGAATAATCCTAGTTTCCAGAAGGTAAAAGTATATATAAAGCCCGTAAAATAGAGAGACTGTAAGTGTACAGTATAAATTTCCTGTGACTCAAGGGCAAGTAGGGATTAAATTCACTATATCAAGACATAAGAGTCTCTCAGGGTTTGGTTCCTCTGTAAGTCTTGGAATTGCATTGGTTGGTGATCTTCTCTTACTAGAGGAAGCTTCAAGCTACCAAGTCTTTGCTAACTACCTGCCTCAGAGGCAAAAAAAAAAAAAAAAAAAAAAAAAAAGCTTCTCAGAGAGTAAGTCCCAATCTTGGTATAAAAATTTGGCCTACTTCTGGGATATCCCTGGAAATAGTGTAGGGGTTTTTTGTTTGTTTTTGCATTTTTATATTTTAAAAGTATATAAAAATAAAAAAGATGAACTCCTTGAAAGCAGTTTTAGTAAACTCTGTGCCTAATATATAAAAATAAAAAAGATGAACTCCTTGAGAGCAGTGTTAGTAATCTTTGTGCCATCTAGCAGATAGGATAGTGCTTGGCATACAATACTTCCTTTTGGTGCTCAAATGCAGGCTGAGTATATCTAGAGATCCTAAGACCCTTCCCTGATCTTCATAGAGGAGAATCATCAGAGGTTAGGATTGGAGTTCCTCAAAAATACTTTTTCTCTGCCTAGAGGAAGAGTCAAGGTTTAGGTTCTTATAGCTATATAAGGACACCTAATAAGTACTGCAGAGTAGTATGCCAGCAATATTCTTAACTAGTCTTTTTGTCTCCTTAGCCTTGAATGAGGAGGGATTGACTGTTCTAAACTACACCTACATTATAAATCATCCTTCCAGTAGTTATCACTGTTCCTCCATTATGCCATCCTCTCAAGTACTCATTTGTATGCACTGAGAATAAAACCCCTGTTTGTGTTATTTTTCATTAAATCCTCAGCATCTTGTCTAGGTGCTGGTTCATAGAAAATGCTCAACAAATGTTTGTTGAATGAATGAATAAATGACATTATGATAATGACTAGATTGTCTTAGGTCTGAACTTAGTTTCGTCTATTTTCAGATTCCTGCATATCATTTGAAAAACCTAAAACTCATGGGCTATTTGCCTTTGATTAGGATCTACTCTTTCTTGAAGTGGAAAGATTTCAAGCCTCAGAGTATATGACAAAGTTGCAGGTAGACTCTGGCACTTATTAGTAGTATGACCTTGGGCAAAGTATTCTGTGAGTCTAATTACTCATTTGTAACATAGAATAATAATACCCACAATGTAGGATAATTATAAAGTTAGAGCTATTACACAGAAATCTCCTAGTACAATATGACACGTTAGGATGTCTAAATGGTAGTATTAAAACAAATCTATTGGTATAGAGTACTTATTGCAGTATTTCTTGGTAATAAAAGCATAATTATCTGGAACCAGATGGCCTAGGTTCAAATCCCAGTCTTGTCACTTACAGTAGCTGTGTGACCTTG
Source organism: Tolypeutes matacus (assembly GCA_026826555.1). NCBI lineage: Eukaryota > Metazoa > Chordata > Mammalia > Cingulata > Chlamyphoridae > Tolypeutes > Tolypeutes matacus. The sequence goes on from JAKSZT010031676.1 coordinate 12,780,586, forward strand.
GGCAAATCACTTACATTATCTGAGCCTCAGTAAAGTGGAAAATAATAATATCTGCCTCATAGGCTTGTTGTAAGAATGAAATGAATTAATATATATGAAGTACTTAGAACATTGTCTGATACATAATCAGTAATACAGAGATATTAAATGTTACTTTTTAAAGTGAATTTTTTTCCAAGTTTTTATTTTCAAGATAATCTGAAACCAAAGTTTAGGTTGAACAATAACATTGTTACTTCTCAGGACTGGCGTTAATGAATGTTTATTATGTGCTAGGAGCTTGTAGGCACTGTATCTTCCAATACAACACCAACCTTCCCAGGAAAACGAAGCTTAGAAAATTTAATTCACTTGTCTCAAATCACACAGCCAAATAGGTAGTGGCAAAAAACATATTCAAGCTTAAACAGTCTGACTGCTGTGTAAACTCATGTCACTATATTATCTATATTATCCAAATTAGCAGTGGCATTTGTATGCAGAATGACACACATACCCTTTTCTGGAGCTTAAGATGCTCTGGGAAAGGGGAACTCTGATTGGACTATTTAGGCACATAAAACCTTAGCACTTGTTCCTTCCCTGTGGAAATTTAGTCCACAGAAATACAACCTGTTCTCTACATATATCACAGTGATAATACTACAAAAAAATCTATTCCCATCATTTCTGGTGGTTATCTTTTCTACTTTTGTTTCTGCTTCCCTTTTTCATTTTTGGAGTCATTTTTAAGCAACATGGGAAACAGAAGTTTCTCGCTTTCAATTTTCCACTGCTATAGCAAAACGATTTTTAAAAAATTATTATTAATTTTAGTGTAGCAAAGCGATTTTATGACAGATGAATTCCACACTCCAGGCTTTGTAGATCTTAGAGACGCGGAAGAGCAGACACTGTTCCCTAAAGATTTTCTTAGCCCTAAATCCTTAGTAACTATAGCCATGGCAGGTACTTTGTGGGGTTAACTTTTTTCTTATTTTTAACTTCCAAATGAGACATTTTTATAGTTAGGAGCTGCCTCTGGTGGGAAGAAGGGATTAGATAGAGAAGGAATGTGGATAGTCTGAGTAGTAGATAGGGCTCTGGGGCCCCTTCCTTAGTCTCAACAAGAGCAGCTCATTCTCATCCTTATATTAGGGTTACAAATCAGATTTCATTTGAAGAAGGGTTCCATGATATGCATGTAAATATAGATATGGGTATAGATATATAGCTATAAGAAATATATAAAAGTTATTTTGGTCCTTCATCTGAGAAAATTAATGTGTCTGTGCATGTGTTACGTGTAGTGCGTAAGTATACTCTCCCCAAAATAATTTTGAGCGGGACAGGGGACTTATTTATTCACCCCTCCCAAACATATGCAAACTCTCCTTCTGGGTGACTTAGTGGGACTCATTGTCCCTTTAGCCCAGAAATCTGCCTCTGACACTAAGAACTTTCTTTTTCTCTCTTAAAATGGGATTCTTGCTTAGAGACTACCTACCCACCCTGTTTCCCATCCCCTAAGCACCTAAAAAGTTTGTGTCCTTTACTTAATCAAGTCCAATTGGATTCCACACCCATGGATCATAGTTTTTTCCTTTTTTGTTGGTGGGGAAGTGGTATGTGGAGGCTGTAGAGATATATTTAAAAAAAAACAAAACCACATTTCATTATGCTGTATATTCAATTTAATCTACATCTATAAACTTGGAGACATAATGTTACCATCTAGTCTGGACTTTCTTAACCTGAGATTTATGGGTATGTTATAGGTTATAGGTGTGTATGAATCACCTTCTCCCCAAAATGATGGGTAAAATGTTGTGTGTTATGGTCATGTGTGTGTTTTTCTGGTGGAGAGAAATGTGTCCATTGTTTCCATCAGATTTTCAAAGGATTTCAAGATATTTAAAAAAAAAAAAAAAACTTTAAGAACTACTAATCTCTTCAATTCTCTGTTTCTTGCCTGAATATCAAGTAAACTTAACTAGAAGAATAAACAAATAAAACTTGGTATTAACTGAGATCAAACAAAAATGAGAGCATATTACAGGTATTATTTCATATCCTTTCAGAGACTCCTTAAGGTCAAAACTATTTTCATAATAATTCTAAGACATTATTTGCCTTTTTTTACTCTTATTCTCTTACAGTTCATAGTGGAGTTTTCCATATGATGTGTGATATTGCAACAAATTGAACAATGTAGCAGGTATTGAGAACCCACCTGTCTTTTATTAAGCCAGGCACTAAAGAGAGATACAAAAATGTAAAACAATGCCATTCTATTCTCACCTATTTTTTTATTTTGGAAAACATAGTAATTTTTCATAAAACGTGTTCTTTTTGTTGGCCATGTAGTGGGTTTATCATTTGTAATAAATTTTCTTAATTTTTTTCCAATTTTATTTCTCATATAGATAATATTAGAAATATAGAGATTACTACACAAACAAAAGTGCTTTGTTCATAGTAATTTTTAAGAGTAGTAAGGGTCCTGAGACCAAAAAATTTGAGAACTGCTATTCCATTACAAATGAAATTTTAGAATAAGGGTCCTTCTGGAGGTTAAATCAGCAGACTATCGTTTAGGTCCCCACTAGATACTAACTGTTAGATAAATATATAAGACGGTATTGTCAATACCCATCTCCAAATGTAGCCTAAGCATGAATGTCAATTGAAAGGAAGCTAGAGAATAATCTAGGGAATGTATAACATAGTGGTTTCAGTGGTGGGTGAAGATTGTGATTAATACATAAATATAAGAATGTTCTTTTACAAAGTGTTAAGAATATGGTTAAACATGGGAAAATTACAACTAATTTCACTTATGGATGACAGTTTATAGTAATAGTGCAATATTTTTGCAGCAATGGCAAAAAGATACTATATCAATTCTAAGGGACAATAGTAGGGGACTGTAAGGTGGTATGGGGTTTTGCCTTTTGGAGTAATGAAAACATTCTAAAATTGAGGTGATGCTAGCACAATTCTGTGACGAAAGTAAGAGCCACTGAGTGTAGTCTTTGGATGGATTGTACAAAGCATGGGACTGTATAACACAGGGAATCCAGTGGTGGGAGTTGGACTGTGGTTAACAAAACAAATATGAGAATGTTCTCTCATGAATTATAACAAATATTGGGGGGAAAAAAAACCAAATGTAAGATATTGACTATAGTTAGTAGTAATATTTATAAGTTCACAACTTTTACTATGCACTTATTATTTATATATGTTCACGTATGAATGATATATGATATACTTTAATAAAATTGTATATATTAAAAATGTGATATAAGGACTAGCAACATCGGCATCAGCTGGAAGCTCGTTAGAAATGCAGAATTTTGGGCCTGTCCCAGACTGACTGAAGCAGAATCATTTTAGTATCCCCAGGTGATTCATATACATTTTAAAATTTGAGAAACTCTGACCTATATCACACCATACTGACATGTATTTGTTCAAACCAGCCTTATTCTCAGAAGGATTAAGGGAAACTAAACAAATATCTTTGTTATACATATTCATTATATAAATGTGTGTGTGTGTGTGTGTGTATATAATTTAGTGTATTTATGCATTAGGACCTAGTTTTTATAAGGCTATCATGAATACTCTTTATTTATAAGACAGTTCATTCTTACCCATATTGTTCTTATAGTTATATGTCATACAAGAAAGAACTCCAGGCTAGGAATCCATAGCCTTGGATTTGGGTGTAAATTAATTGGTTTTATCACTTTGGGCAAAAAACTCACCCCAATTTCCCCGTTTGTTAAATGATAATAATTCCTACCTTGTTTACCTTTCAGAATTGTTGTGGAGAAAAATAATGAAATAATGTATGTGAAAACATTGTAAACTACAAATCACATATAAATTATTCTAAGGTTTGCTAGAAATTTTATATTAGCCCTGAATGCATTAATACGTAACCTTTAAGGGAGTTTTAATATATATTTAAAACACTTAATTCATTTCATTAGAGCCTGGTATGAATGAGGTTTTATTCCATCGTGAGTCAGCTTCCTTCACTTTGTTCAGTGGCAAAGACTACAACACAAATTCTAGCAGATTGGGTAAGATCATATGTGTGAATTGATACAGATATATCTTCAGGTCACAAAAAAAATAATTAGCACATATCTAATGATGGTGAGTCAGTAACATTTTATATGACTGACCAGATTAATCTTCGTTCAGAATAGTTACTTGGATGCTATGGGGTTGTGGGCTCCCCCTAGTGGCTATCGTGCAGCAATCTTATTTATACAACTTTTTTTTTTTTTTTTTTTTCAATTTCTCTCCTCCCTTGTTTTGCACTCATGCTCTGCTCTCTGTGTCTGTTTGTTGTGTGTTAGTCTTCTTTTTAGGAGGCACTGGGAACTGAACCTGGAATATCCCGTATACAACAATTTTTAACATCATTTTTTGTTTGCTTTTTGCCACTTTTAAAACCACATCATTAGCAACATGAAGAAAAATCAGAAAGTCCTAGTTTTATCCATTACTACAGATGTTTTAAGGGGTCAGTTTGCTAAATTAAATATTTTAAAGATGGATACCAAACTTAGAAGATGTTATTGCAAACATCTAGAAAGGGCAAAAACACTAAATAGAAGTGACAATAAGCATCACAATATTTAATATAATTATGATGGCGAAGAAGACTAACATTAATTTGACAAGATCTGCACTTTATCCTTTATTTATTTTGTCTCATTCTATCCTTCAACCTGGGATTTTACAGATGAGGATATCAAGGCTTAAGGAGTTGAGGAACTATCCTAAGACCACATAAGCTAGTACATGGGAGTGGATTTACACTTGACATATCGTTTTTTGATTATAAAGACTTTGGCCACAATTACAGATTATCTTCAAACCAAACTAAATTCCTTGGCTTTCCTATCTAATTTTTGTCATCTGATAAATTCTCAGCATATTCCAATGAATTAAATGCATATAAATCAAACAACCAAATACCTTTAGCCATGGAAATGTCTGACTGGAAATATTTACATTGGATTCTGGAATAAAAAAATAAGCACTGTTTGTTTTATGTTCCAATATAGCACATTTGTATTTGATTTGAGGGGACTCAGTAGAACCTTAGGTTGCAGTTTATAAGAACTCTACTATGTCATTGAAGCAGGAAGGATGGAATTAGTAATATTGTCTAAAAGAATACATCTTTGAACAATGAACATACAATTTGACTTCTTTTTCAAATAGGACTTATACTGAGGATTACAGATTCTTCTTCAATAAGTCACCACTTGTCATAGCTCTGAAGATGTCCCTGGGTCTGTTTTGTGCATGGAAACAAATGGACTCTTGTGCCATTTTACTCTAGTATATTGTGTTAACCAACAAATGTTTTGTCCTTTTGGAGTTAAGTTTCTGAGCAGAAGAAATAAACTGCAATGAAGGAAGCTTCTGAAACAGTTTTTTAAAAAAGAAAGAAAGTAAAGTTATTCTTATTCTTATAATGATGAGAAAAATTCAGTTAAGTACTTTGTGTATATTTATTAAATATTTCAAGGTTATTCATTATTCTCTTAACAGAAGATAGACATTAAATTTCAGGTCTTCAGTTGGTGTAGTGCTCACTTTATTAAATTTAATTTGCCCTCTGCCCCCAAACTGTAATATATCTCAATTTGTTAAAGATGGTTTAGATAGTCAATATGGTCTTCTCTTTCCTCTCTCTTTTTCATACCCACACAGATTTCCTTCAGTTTTTTATCAATTTGGTTTGTGCTACTTAATTAAATCAGTAAAAGCCAGTGGTTAGAATAGAATAGTTGAAAAGAGATTGATAAGAAATAGTTTAAGAAGAAGGTTAATTGTATAGGAACATTGAACACAAAATACTTTTTATATTTTAAAATTTTACTTTTCTGGATTTGTTTTTCATCATATGAAAAAAAATGTTAGTGAGCATCTCTACACTGTTGGTTTTTTCCCCCACTTTTCCAGGTCTAGTTGTCCAAAATGTGGCTCTACCGGTGAAGCTGAAAATGCCAGTTACAGATACAAGCTCTCCTTAAAAGTTGCAGAATTAAACAAACTGTTTGGAATTACTGTATTTGGAAGCTGCTTGGATACATTTTTTGGTCTTACTGCCACTGGTTTGCACAGGTAGGAATATTTCAAACATTTTTTTTTCCTAGCTACTCCTTTAGTATGTTAATAGACTGTGAAGATATGGGTTTTTAAGATCATATGCATTTAGTGAAAAGATGATCAATCGACTTCAGATCATCAATTCCTTTAAAAGACAATTAAGTGAGGAAGAGAAAGATTTTTATTTCCTGAATACATCTTGTACAATGTTATAGCAGGTTTCTTTTATTCAGGCCAACTAAGCTGTAATTAGAATGCTGTCTTAAGTTCTAAAACTCTAATCCAAGTTAGAGAAAAATAGAAAAAGAAAGTAAAATCATTGGAAAATGAAGGATTATCCAAATTGAGGTTAGCATTCAAGTGGCTAAGGTCCCTTGAGGCAGAAGAAGCTATCTGAGAGAATATTTACATATAAGAAGTTAAACATTTATCATTTCTTTCATATGCATTGCAATTTCAGTGGCATAGTTTGAACTATACAGATGTTGTCCCAGAATGTAAGGATATATATAAGTACTTGAAACTTTTCCTCATCCTCTATCTTCTACTTTCCTACCATAATTATTTGGGAGAAGAAATCTATGTCCATGTCCTTCTGGTTGAGGACAAACTGATTTGAAGAAAGGGACAACAGAGGGATCATGGCCAGGATTACCAAAGAAGAAAAACTTCCCTCTGCTTTGAAGAGAAGGTCTAGAAGTCCCACCTCTACTCCCACTGCTGCTTCCCCCACCCCCTTGAATATTTATAATTGCTGGGCCTAATTATTTGGCAGGTGTCTACTTTATTGATACCTGATCAATTGTTTTTGTCTTTTTAGGCTATGGGAAATTAGAAGAAACAAAATACCTAATTTTTAAAGTCACTTTTACATATATACATAGCTCAAAACGTTCATGCTGCATTTTCAAACTAATTGTATCTTCTGATTTTATGGCAGGTTAGAAGCTCAAAATTTACTTCTTCACATTTTTTTTTTCCTTCCAATCAAGGTACATTCAGGATCCTAATGAAATTCTTGAAACAGTGGACAGTGAAACTAAGCAGAACCTACTAACTAAAGCAGTTGAAATGTGCTTTGTTGGACAAAGCTTTATTTTTGGAGTGACGGTAATTGAGACTATCCTTCTTTTAGTAATCTGTTAATATTTCCATTGTAATTAAATGATTTGAATTTTCTAAATAGTTTTTAAGAGTTATATAAATGTGATGGTCTGGGGAAGTACTTCAAACTGTATAAAAATAGTATACAGATGAGCTGTTAAAACACCATGTGTGTTAACTTCTCCTTTCAAAAGTCAGAAAAGCCCAGTTCAGCTAATGCTTTCAGAGCTTCAAAAATCTAAATCTATTATAAATTCAGAAGTGTTCAGTATGTTGTTTTGATATTTGGTATTTATTTTTACCCCCAAAATTTTCTTCAAATTCTGTAGTAAGACTTTTATCAACTCTCTACTTTTTAATTCTATCATCTAAAAAAAAGAGTAGAAGAAGGAAACTAACATTGAAGGGAAAGTATCAGTATTGATATGAACTCTAATAAGTTAAAGAGGATGGTCTTAAATAATTACAAAAATGACAAAAGAAGTTAAAAGAATGTATTGCTGCTGAAGGATTAGTCATTTATTCTTTTGGAAATGCTATAGACTAGTTAACTGCATGTTAGTCTTTGTGCCTAGAAAATAGATGTGTTGTTTATTGGCAGGTGAGGGCTTTTTATTTTTTAAAAAAGGGAGGGAGGTTTAGCTTTTATTCTGAATGAAGACCTCCCCATTTGACTTGATGAGATTCCTTTAAGCCTTAAGACTCATTTTTGGAAGAAAACTTAAAATTGATTTAACCATTTTCAGAATACAATGCATTCACTCTGTGGTTGATATTATCCCAGTTCTCCATATGAGGAAACAAATTCAGAGGGGATCAATGGCCCTAGGTCACCCTGCTAGTAAGTGACAAAAGCCAAGATGAGAAATCAGGGCTTCTGGTTGATTCCTAGTTAAGAATTCTTTTAAAACCTTATTTTTAGTTCTACATTGAACAATTTATAGACATTTTTACACTTACAAAGTGATTTTAGACTTACACATTGGGAAAAATTGGATCACTTTAGTTTAAAAATGAAAGTTCAACCATGGACTTGTAATGGGCAGGGCCCCTTCTAGAGTTCTAGCTGCTAAAGTCTCTTGAGGTGGAAGAATTGCCCCTGCCCACCAGTCAAATAAAACCAGATATGAAAGATCAAAACATACTTTAGCAGCCTTTCTCAACTGGGGTTCTGCAAGAGAATTAAATCTCATAGAAAATGATTTGAGGAACTGTTTTCTCAGCTCTCCCAAGGCTGGAGAGTGTTACCTCAGAGTTCTTTAGGGCCAAAACCTCACTAGGACTCTAAGCCTGTGTGGTGAGAAGTAGGTTAGCACAAACCTTTGGAAACAGGCAAAGAAGCTAGCCATGAAAGATACTACAGCACTATAGCACCATCTTTGGGGGATGGTGTAGTTCCTTAAAGTGGTGTCAGAAACTTGTTCGCTGGAACGCTGACTGTTTATGCTCTTTATATTTCTATAATCATTTTTTGTCTCACCTTTGTTAAAGGGAACAAATGGAATTTTTGTCCACTGCGGAATAAGGGTTTTAAGGGGGGAAATAGAGCACTCCACAACTGATCTGTGAGAAAAACCCTAAAGGAAAGTGAAACTGAGAGCTACAGAGCTTTTCTTTCTTAAAACCTTAGAAAGTTCCTTCTTTTTTTTTTTTTAAACAAGCGAGGACATTGCCTTAAATAGTCAATTTATGGGAGCTGATGAGAAATATAATATTAGACACCTTTTATTGAGCACCTATTTGCTAAGCATTGTGCAGTTTTCCATATGTTATTGCTAGTACAGTATTCCTACATTTTTCTTATTTTACAAATGAAAGAACTAAGGCTCAGAAGAGGTTAAATAAATTGTCCACAATCCCAACACAAGGAAATGCTGGAACCAGGATTTGAAGACAAGTCTCTACATTCCTTTACTTATGCTACTCTGCCTCTTACACTAAAAGAATTGAAATTTGGGGGAAGAAAAGTTAAGAGTTGTATCTACCGTAACCTTTTAAATCCCTATTTTGCCTTTGAGTCAAAGGAAAAAAAATTTTATTCTCATTCAAATTTGTTTACTTCTTGCACAGAATTTTGAAAACCAAGGTGGGCAAGGTTCAGAGCCCAATAACTTCATACAACAACAGTGCCCTGACCGCATGAGAACAGTTAAAGCGCTAGTAGCATGCCAGATTGTTCTGCCAGATCCAGGTGTTGCAGGCTTCACTGTCATTGACTACTTCCATCAGCTTCTGCAGCCTTACAATTTCGGAAAACCTTACTGTGGATCCTCAGCTTCTAATAGCTACATATCCGCTTTAGGTCACTCAGATAATGATTTCAGCAGCAGTTCTTGTTTTTTAGAGTCCCATGATAGATATAGTTTTTCAAGATTCTGGCATCCATCACTTGAACTCACCTCCATTGTTTCACAAGTAACAGATGATTTTTCAGCTGCAGAGCAAAGCAAGGCTTTTGCCACGCTTCACCAGAACAAAGAGTTTGACTCCTTTGCTGAGGCCACCAGTTCCCATAGCTGCCATGGTCCCATTCAGGGTTCATGGAGCCTTGTTGCATATATGGATAAAAAGAGTAAAATAGAAAAGTTGGATGGAGAACTTGGCTTACAAGCTCATCAGTTGAGTGCAGTTCACAACAGTCATCATGAAATTAGAGTTACTGACTCTGATGTATTCCCTTTGGAAATGCAAAAGCTTCTTGAACCAAGCAGTGCAAAGTACTTCTACAGTGCAGAAGAAATTAAAAATAGGTATTCCCAGCTGGAGCTAACATGTCAACAACATGATGATGTAGAGACCCTTCTTAGTATTCAAGAGAAATCTTCACATCCACCTTCATCACTCAAACTTGAAGAGCTAACTGGGGGTTCCCAAGATTGCGACACTGAGATTTGGGATGATCTGCCATTGTCTGAAAGCCTGAACAAGTTTCTGGCAATCATTGAAAGTGAGGCTGCTATAACCGAGACAGATGCCAGTAGTAGAAAATGTTATCTGGGTAATGGCGTTGATAAATTACAAGCAGACCACAGCAGGTTATCTTTGACTCTCCAGAGAACTACTGGAACCCTGTACACACCACCTAAATCTCTGAGATCATCGCAAGCAACAGTCCAAACAAACTCTAGCAAAGATAACTTCCTTCCCAGCTGTGAAGCAAATCCAAGTCCTGGTACTCTAAAGGAGTCACAACCAGTTAACACAGCAGAGGCTATCTCTGTGAATAGTAAAGGAAGAGAAATTTCTAAATATTTTCTACAAAATGCTTATCCGTCAACATTGTTTCCATCTTCAGAAGATTTGCAAACAGCCAGAATCCAACCACATGGGCCTGAAATCTCATCCAGGCCCAGTACTTCAGAGAGTAACCATTCTTGTCTCAGTATCAAATATTTGAATGGATGTGAAGAAAAATCGTTTTCAGAAATGAGTGAAAAGTTGACAACTTTGTGTTCTAGGAAATATAATGATGTTTCTGCTCTTTGCAGCTTCAAAAATAAACAATATTACAAGTGGCTAAAGAACCAAGATGACAGTTTTACAATTTGCAGGGAACTTACATATCCTTTAGAACCTGTTTGCAATAACCCCAGTACGCTGAAAGAAATGTCTTATGGACTTGTCAATAATAAATTAACACGGAACTTTTCTGTTGGTCATGAACATGAACATAGCTACAATGCTTCTGCTGATCTCTTTGATGTTAGTGCTAAAGAAATGGACATTGCCACAGAAGTTACCAGAAAATCACAGGATATTCTCTTACAGTGGGAAACATCTTTAGCAGAAAGTCATCCTGCAAAATCTGATTTTTCACTGAGCTCACTTTCTGAAAACACCAACCTGTCTTCACAAAAATCATCCTTGCAAAGCTTATCTGCCACCATGGATCCAGGAACATGTTCTCCTGCACCACATTTTCAATCAGATTCAGAATATGATTTTGTAGATAGCCAAGACTTTGTTCCATATTCACAGTCAACTCCAGTTGCACAGTTCCACCAAACAAGAACTCATGGGATGAAACAAGCTTTCAAAAAATTACCTGTGTTTTATTCAGATCTTGATACTAACAATAAAAAAACAAGGATTTCCTTTGAAAATGATACACAGCAGGCCACCCCAAGCTGTCCAAAAAATAAAAACCCTCTCAACCAGAGATCCAGAAGCCCTTCTGTATCAAGTGTTACACAGCCAGAGATTTTCAACCACTGTCCAATTGCAGGGTGTCTTGAAACTGATGTTGATGAATGGATTCCTCCTACCACACAAAAAGTATTTCCTTCAGATATGCTTGGTTTCCAAGCCCTGGGCCTGAGGAAATGCCTTGCTGGCTGTAATTCCCCTGATCAAAAAGAGTTACCAAGAAAGAAACTAAAATATGACAAACAGAGAACTGAAAACTGTTTAATTAAGAAGGAGTTAAAGAACAGGCTTACAGCAATAGTTATGAAACAGAAAACTCCTAAATATAACTGTACAAGTTCAAACTGGATTTCCAAAGAGTCAGTTTCTGGACCTGGTTCTTGTTCAAAACTCAAATGTCTTCCATTTTCAGAAAATTGGCCATCTTCAATGCCTGAAACTGAAAGTGCTTGGTCACCTGAATTGTTTTCATAAAGTCACCTGAACCCAATTACTGAACTGCTTTTAAAGGTAAATCTGGAAGTTTTTGCCTCCAGTGCCATGCAAAACATTGTTTGAATACTTGATGAGAAGCAAATGGATAGAAAGAAAAGGGGACTTTTGCAACCAGCAGATGCTCTTGTGCCTTTTAAAATGTTGTAAGGCCATTGTTTTTCCCAGAGTTTTATCCAAAATACTGAGGTTAAGATAATTTAGCACTTTATCGTGTATTGATTGTACTTTATTATTATTGTTAACTTTACCTTTTAAAAGTATTTGTTAAAATCACATGTACATCCAGAAATAAAGCCTTTGAAAACTAAAATGTAGACTTTCTTAATTATTGAGCTCTGATTATAAAATGCCTGTTATGTATTAGACCATCCGCTGTGCTAAGAGTTTGTGGCACACAGCTGCAAGTTCACTGAGCTCAAACGATTGTAATCCACTGGGTAAAACTGACATATATACACAATTTCAATACAGTGTGGTAAATACAAAGATAGAGGTTTGTAATAAGTATTCCAAGTATTTTATGGTGCTATGAGAGCATGAACCCAGCAGCATCTCTGAGCTGGAAGTAAGAATGTCAGTAAAAATGTACTATTTAGAAGGTTAAATGTGAAGCTGTCGCTATTTTATTTAATAGGCATTCATTGAGCGTTTACTATATGCCAGGTACTTGCTAGGGGCTGCAAACGCAAAGACAGAAGCCAGGCCCCTCCCACCAAGAAACTCATGGTCTAGTCGAGTAAACAAATAATTATGTGATAAATTCTATGACAGCCTATAAGCCTGTAGTGCTAATAGGAGCAAAACGGAGCAATTTCCAGACATTAACATCCTTCAGAGCACCCCAGCTGCACCCTGTAAAATCTTATGTATCCCTGCTCAGTTTTTTTTGCTATTCCCACAGCAGTTACTCCAAATCTTCACTGTCTTCGTGCCACTGACCCTTTTGCTACTGTCTTTGCCTCCTGTTTCATGGAGAATATTGAGATCACCTGGGATCTTCTGTATTTTTACCTTCTTGCTCAACTGGCTTTCTTCCTCCCCAACTTTTTATTTTGAATATTTGCAAAGAGAAAAAAGTATAAATAATAATACATTGATACAGCATCTGTACATGCCATCTAGTTTCAATCATTAACAGATTACCTTTTGTGTATGTGTGCATTTGCTTCCTGTGTGTCTATTTTGTTGTTGAATCATTGGCAGGTAATTTGACATTTTGCCCATATATACTTTAACATGTATTTCCTTAAAATAAAGACTTCCTTCTATATAACCATAATATCATCACACCAAAGAAAAAGAACGGTTCTGCAGTGTCTAACATTCACATTTTCCTACTTGTCCCTAAAATGTCTTATAATTTTTTATGTTGTTTAACCAGGATTTCATTGAGGTTTATGCATGGAGTTTGGTTATGTCTCTTTTGTCTCTTTTACCAGAACTCTTCCTCTTTTTATTTCCCCCATGGCATTGACTTTATGAAAAAATCAAACTACTGTTTGTAGAATGTCCCACATTCTAGATTTGATGTTTACTTCCTTATATTATTGACACCTTATTATCGATCTCCCTATTTCCTGTAAATTGGGTCAAAAGACTTGATTAGATTCATGTTAAACATTTTTGGCAAGAATACTTTGATTATGTTGTGTACTTAATATTGTACCACATTAGAAGACACATGATGTCAAGTTGTCCTATTAGTAATACTGTTAGATTGCTATTGTAAAGGTACTTTTTTTTTTTTCCTTTTTCAGAATATTATAGTCACCTGCCATTGGTGGTAAATGAGTTTCCTTTTCCTTCTGTGTCACTATAAACTGAAGAAATTTTTTCAATAATTTATCAATTACATGTATTCTTTTTGATACTCCCTGGTAATACTCCTTATCTTTCTTCTAGCTGCTATTCTATCTTTTGTTCATAGCCAGGCTCCTTTAAAAAACAATCTAGAATCATTGTCTTCAACTTTCACACCATTCACTTCAACCTGCTGCAGTCTGTTCCACCTCCTCTACCTCCATTGGCTATGTCAGCAGTTGCCTAACCGTTAAATCCAATGGAGTCATCATTCTTTGTTTTTGTTTTTGTTTTTTTATCTCTTTACTTTCCTCTATTTCCAAGATACCACTCATGGTTTCTGGTTTCTCCTAGCTTTTGCTCTTCTTTGATCAGGGTTACCCAGGACAAATACTTTTTTTTTTTTTTTTTTTAAGATTTATTTATTTACTTTATCCATTTTAAACCCCCCCTTCCCCATTTGCTGTTTTGTGTCCTTTCACTGGGCAATTCTCCGTATGTTTCCTGCCATCTCTTCTCCTCCTCCTCCTCCAGTTTTCAGCAGGATTCCATCCTGGAGACCTCTGATGTAGGAGAGAGGTGTTCTGCCACCTGCACCACCTCAGTTCCTGGCTTTCGGAGCATCTCGTCTTGTCTCTCCACTGCGTCTCTCTCCTGTTACATCATCATCTTGCTGCATGGCTTCCGGGGCCTGGTGGCTCACCGGCACACAGAGCCTGACAGCCCATACGCCTTCTATATATATATTTTTTTTGTTTTGTTTTGTTTTACTGGGAGGTCACGGGCATCGAACCCAGGTCCCTCCATATGGCAAATGGATGCCCAACCATTTGAGCCACATCCGCCCCCCCAGGACAAATACTTTTTGAAGGGCCTTGTCTACATAAACACATTTGATTTAAAAATGTATTATAAAATTTATGGACCCATGTGAGGTAGAGTTATTTGTCAAGATTTAGAATAGTAGGAAGAGAAAAGGTGTTTGGTTATTATCTAATTAGTACACGTGAAGTTTCTATAAAGTGTACTGGCACCATCTCTTCTTCAGGGCTAGGAAATATTTTGTGTTCTTGAACGGCAAATGTGCCATTCCTGGCTAATTTCATATCTCCCATAGCAGTAAAGTGTGGCGATGCTGTTACTGTTCACAGTGGAATGGCTCCAGAACCCATTCGTTTTGAAGCAATACAGGTCTTCCCTCTGCAGTTCCCTAATACCATTTATATTATGCTGGTTGCACCAGTATTTATGGTGCCACATCCATTGTGCCACCATGAATACTGGCTTCCAGTGGCTCTCAAAGATTGTTCCTGTGCTTCACTGATGAGTATCACAAATGCAAATCTTAATCTAGAGTGTACAGGAAAATGTGAATAATAATTGATCTTCTGGTCATATGAAGTTTACCATTTGGACTTTTGTAGCATAAACATAGAACACATATTCCAAACATGTCTTCTCTTGAATTTTTTAGGCTGTGAATTTCTAGGCTGGAATTTCTTTTAATACTGGCTTCACCCAGGTAGGATAGGGAAGGGGCCTATGGGCAGAGCAAGAAGAGTGGATCCATTTGTGCAAGGAGTGTCTATTCCTGCATCTCCAAACCTGGAGAGCACCCTGTCACTGTATCAGTTGGAGACAAGAGAGGATATTGATTGGAATGTTGATGGGCACTGCAGACCAAGTCTTGAAAGGCCTCTGAGGAGACAGGCATGACCTGACACAAGGTACAGAAGCTGCAGAGGCAGTAGGGTGACCTCCACGGTGCCAGTGCCAGGAGACACACAGGGAAAAGAACAACTGCTGCTTCCTCCACAGTCCTGGAGAGGCAGCCTCACAGTTGGAACCCAGGCAGAGCCAATGCACAGGCCCGTGCTCACAATCCCAAGGCTCGATGGTGACCTTCGGTAGACCAGAACCCTGAACTCACCCTGTGTCAATAACATGAGTTAGGGATCGGATGTAGCTCAACTGGTTGGGCGTCCGTCTCCCATATGGAGGGACCCGGGTTCGATCCCCGGGACCTCCCAGTAAAAAAAAAAAAAATAACATGAGTTACCTAAAGGCATGTCTGCACCATTCTGGAAGCCCAATATTATACTATCCTGTGAAAGAAATATTGCTTCAGCCATTGGTAATGATCCATTCTTCAGGCCCAGGATGATGATTCCATAACTCCTTGGGGCATTTGGTTGATGCCAAGTATGGGTGAGGGGTTGGAGAGTGAGTCAGGGAGAAAAGACACCAGAGCGAGACTTAAAAATTTCCGAGGGAGGCACTTCTGGCAACCAGGACCTACATGGGTCAGGTCTGGGCATGCTCTACCTAGTTCCAGGCACTGGCAAAGAATTTAGAAAGTTTTGAGGAAGGCACTCCAAAGTACCAGGCATCCTGAGGTGTGGGGACTGAGGCAGTGTCCCTGCTTACCCAAGTACTGTCTGATCACACTCTTATTGTCCTTGACTGCCTCCCCATTTATCTGCCTTTGAAAAGATGGTACTTCTTACAGTTATTGACCCTCTTCATATACTCCCTGGTTGCACTTTCTTATCTACAATTACCAACCATAGTCTGTTTATTCCCAAGTCTGTGTCCAATCTAGACTTTTCTCCTGAGACGAGTTTTTATTGTCCAGTTCCGAATGTTTCCTAATTTCCATGTGTTATCTTCTCTCACCCAAGAGTTATTACAAATGTGTTTGTTGATTTCCCAACATAAAGGATTTTTTTCTAGTTATCTTTATGAATGTAAGTAAATTATATTGTGTTCAAAGAACTTAGTCTATATTATTTCAGTACTTTGAAATTTGTTGAGACTTGTTTTGTGTCCCTACCTGTAGTCAGTTTTTGTAAATTTTCCATGTGTGCTTGAAAAGAATATGTATTCTGCAGTTACTGAGCACAGTAGTTATATGTGCCTATTTGTTAAGTTAATCGTGTTCAAATCATCTCTTATCTATCCTGATTTTTTTCGTTCTCTAATGATTATTTAAAAGTGGATGTTGAACTCATCCTCTAAGATTGTGAATTTGTCTATTTCTCCTTTTAGTTCTATCCATTTTTATTTTATTTACTTTGAAGCTATGTTATTAGGCACAGATTCAATATTGTTGTATCTTCCTGATGAACAGAACCTTTCTTCCTCATGAAAGTCCCTTTTTATTGCCATAGTGCTTTTTTCCTAAAACCTAATTACCATAGACACAGCTTTGTTTTGATAAGTATTTGCAATAAATATATCTTTCTTTTATTTTCAGACTTTCTGTATCCTTTATATTTTCACTGTGTTCTTTTGTTTGTTTGTTTGTTTTGAGGTACCGGGGATTGAACCCAGGGCCTTGTATGTGGGAAGCTGGCGCTCAACTACTGAGCCACATTGGCTTCTCTGAGTTGTTTTTTTTTTTTCGTTTGTTTTGCTTGTTGTTCGTTTTTGGTTTTTCAGGAGGTACTGGGAACCAAACCCTGGACCTTCCCTGTGGGAGGCAGGCGCTCAACCGCTTGAGCCACAACCACTCCCTCACTGTGTTTTTTTTTTTGGGGGGTGGGGGTGGGAGTGGATCAGGGGACTCTCCATCCGAAATGGAGAGAAGAGCCCAGCCACACCATAGAGCGTGGCTTTTATTTGGTTGTTTTTTTAATAAACCTCATATAGTTAGATCTTGATTTGTTATCCATTTTGACAGTCTTTGTCCTCTAACTGGAACATTTAGTTCATTAACAATTAATGTAATAATTAAAATATATTTGAGATTATATCACATATTATTTCATACTTTCTATTTGTCCTTCCTATTCTGTTTCTTTTTTCTCCTTTCCTTCTATTTCTGTTGATTATTTTTTATCATTCCAGTTTTTCTTTCTTCTAGATATGGAAGTTAAATATTGTTCCCTTTCATTTTCAACCTAGGAATTACAACATACATGCTTAGTTTATCAAAGTAGAAAGTTACCCTGTAGTTATAATCCTTTCCCAAGGACCCTAAAACTCTTTTATTCCCTTTAGTCTTCTCTTAAATTATGGTGTTTGTCGTGAGTTTTAATTCTATATTTTTAACCCCACAAGATATTAGTTTCTATAGTCAGTGTTTTATTTTTTATCATTTTTAGATTTATCCACATATTTACTATTTTCTTTGCTCCTCAATTTAGTGTTCTTTCCACACCACCGCAACTGACACTGCCAGAATTTTGTTTGCTTCCATCTACCCCTTTATCCAGAATACCATTTTGAATTAGCACGTGCTGTAGAGTTGTAATATCTTTACTCAACTCCAGTTCCTCCCCTCCACCATGGTCTTGCCCCATTTGTCTCCCTCTATTAAAATTCAAGCTTTTGGGAGTGGGTGTAGCTCAGTGGTTGAGCTCCGGGTCTCTGGTACCTCCTTAAAAAAAAAAAAAATTCAAGCTTTTGTTTTGCCCACTTGCATTCCCCTCCCCCAATCCAAAGTATTTTTTTAAAGGTTCCCTTATCACTGATACATTGTTGATGGAAATGTAATTGGTGCAAATTTTGTGGGAGACAATTTGGCATTATCTATGAAAATTTTAAATCCATATGCCTATTTAGTAGCAATTCCAATTCTAGGGCTTTATCCCACAAATATAATGAGATATAAAACGTATGTAAGAAAGACATTCCATAGAACATTGTTTGCAATAGCAAAATAGTGAAACAAATGCCCTTTAGCATGCATGAATGCTTTTATATGCATAGAACATTGCTGCAAGGATAAACACAAAAAAGGTGAAAAAAGTAAAGTACACATCAGAATAAATAGTATTTTTATAGTAGATATAAAATCATGAGTTCATAATGATATTTTAAAAATTATTCACCTGCAGAGAATAGGAAACCAATTCAATATTTTATAAACATAAAAATAAGGGGAAAGAATTAAACATCTTGCTTTTCTTTTATGAACTGTATCATTGTGTAAGAAAATCGATGAGATGAAGTTTCTTTATAAAAAAGATTTCAATTAATACATCTTTTAAATGATAGAAATGGAATATTACCATTTTGCAACCCCCCGTGGATAATGGATATACTCATTGAGCGTATATGGCTGCTAACATTCCAAAAAGAGAAGATATTAGATGCTTTCTGATGAAACAACATGCAATTACCTATAGCTTTGCCAAAGAGATTGAATCTTCGTCTAATCATGCCTTTGCATCCAGCTGTCAATTTGCAGAATATACAACTGACAGAACATGCTGACCTGCACCATGAAAATAAAATCTGCAAAATCCAGACTGTGGGAAACTGCAGGTCAAACAGCTCATGTTCTTCAACAGGTGGTTGAAAGGAATGGGGGAGGAATCTAAATATTAAAATAATTTACAAGGCACATGAGAACTTTTTTTTTTAATGAACAAGATTAAACTCCAGAGCCTTAAGGTGCACACTTGCATGCATCACTTTCTTGATTACTTTGAAAGTCAATAGAGGAGCTACTTTGAGGAGGAAGGAGGAGATTCGGGTGGTTAGTAAAGTTCTATTTCTTGACTCAGATACAAGGGTGTTTACCTTATAGTTGTTCATTTAGTGATGCATTTGTTTTAGGTTTGTTTTTTGTTGTTTTTTGTTTTTTGTTTTTCATTTTTTATATTTAAAAATTTTTTAATTAATTTTGAAAAAGTACAAATTGTAATGAAGGAAGCAAAAGCCACTCCCTGCGCCAGCCTTTTTAGGTATTTTACATGCTTTGTTGTTCATTCTTCACAAATACCTGTACACTTACCCTGTACATGTACACTCTCTAAACTGAATTTACAAAGATCAAGTAACTCACTCAAGGCCAAAGTCACATTACTAATAAGTGGCAGACTCGTAGCTCTGACTTCCAGTTCATTGCTCTGCCTCTAATCAGGCTAAGGGGCAATGCTGCATGAGCCCCCCCATCCTTCAGGCTAGGCATTTCTCTGTGAAACACCGTTTCTCTCCCTTCTTTTTGACCAATGGATACAATTACTTGAATACTTTAAGGTCAAATGTAGGTTAAATATTCTACATTGTTTCTCTGACCCATCACTTGGTTTTTCAACATAAAGTAATATGTGATATAATTAGAAAAAATCATCACCAAGGGAAAGAAATGTACCAACCTATAAAAAATCTCATCTTTCCCCTAAATTCAGTCTTTGGTTCCCTTTAGGTGCCAAACTGAAACACAGGGCCTCTTGGCCAGTCTCCCTTCCTCATATCTCCTTCCCTGGCTGAAGCATATTCTGCTTACTAAACTAGAGGCCCCAGCTCTGACAGGAGCCAGAAATTTGTCCATGACATTGCAAAACCCAGTGCTGACCAGCAGCCTTTTTATTTTGTGTACAGTAACAAGGCCTGGTTTGGTGAATTCAGTGGTGACTGAAATCAGACACCAGTGTTGTATACACCATCTTTGGATTGTGACTCCAGTAACTGCAATATCAACCAGCCAAAATCATCAATGTGAGTATTTCCCAAGATGGCTAAAACAGGCCTAACAACCTCTGGAGAAGCATTTACTGTCTCTTTGAAGATCTAAATTTAAAGTATATGTGTCTGGCAAAATTGCTATATTTTAATTGGTCTTGATCAGATCACAAGAAAACTGTTTCCTGGGAAAAAGGGAACATTCCTATCTAGGTAAACAGGGAAATTCCCAATGCCAATGTGCATGCCCAAGATAAGATGCATGTCCAGAAAGAATCAGGGCATTCCTAAGCTTTGGCTTCAAGCTATTCTCTAAACTCACTTATGGATAAGCCCTGAAGGAGAGCACTCTGCAAAGGACAATCTGCAGACTGGGAAAGGTTTTTTTTTTTATTTCCTTTTTTTAAAAAAAAAATTTTTTTTTTAAACTTCTAGCAGTTAAGGAAAGCTCTGTCATAACACTAGCTGGATACAACCTTAGGAAACAGGCACCTCAGAGTCTAAATTCCAGCGATAATACATTAAAATATAAAAATATCCAGCTTTCCACAAAAGATTACAAAACACAAAGAAACAGGAAGTGACAACCCAGGCAAAGGAGAAGATTAAAGGATTAGAAACTATTAATAGAAAATCCAGTCAAAGACTTTTTAAAAAAATGGTCCTAAATATGCTCAAAGAGCTAAAGGAAATCAGGAAAGTGATAGATAAACACAAAGACAATATCAATAGAGAGATGAAAATTATGAAAAGGAACCAGACAGAGCTGAAGACCATAGTAACAGAAATTTGAAATTTTTTAGAGGAGCTCAACAGCAGATTGGAGCTGGCAGAAGAAAGAATCAGCAAAATATTTCAATATATAACAAGATATATCTCTAAAGAATATAGATCCATGAAATCATCCAATCCTGAGGAACCTGTGTGATGCCATAAAATATATCAATATACATGTTGTGGGAGTCCCAGAAGGAAAAGAGAGAAATGGGGCAGAAAGAATATTCAAATAGTAATAGCTGGGAAACAGATGTGGCTGAAGTGATTGGGCTCCCATCTACCATGTAGGAGATCCAGGGTTCGATTCCCGGGGCCTCCTGGTGAAAGGCAAGCTGGCTCACGTGGAGTGCTGGCCTGCGCAGGAGTGCTGGCCTGTGTGGAGAGCTGGTGCAGCATGATGATGCAACAAAGAGAGACACAGGAGACACAGTAAGAGATGCAGCAGACCAGGGAGCTGAGGTGGTACAAGAGATTGAGCACCTCTCTCCCACTCCGGAAGGTCCCAGAATTGGTTCCCAGTGCCAACTAAAGAGAAGACAGGCAGACACAGGAGAACACATATCAGACAGCAAGCCCAAAACAATGGGGGGCGGGATATATAAATCTTTAAAAAAAAAAGTAGTAACTGATAACTTCCCAAAGTTAATGGAAAATATGAACCAATACATCCAAGATGCTTAACAAACTCCAAAAAACAAGAACAAAGTCCAGGATAAACCCAAATAGATGCATGCTGTGGCATATTATAATCAAATGTCAAATGCCAAAGATAAAGAGAATTGTAAAGGCCAGGGGCAGTGGGAAGGGAAATGGGGAGTTAATGCATTATGGGTATAAGGTTTCTGTTTAGAGAGATGGGAAAATTTTAGTTATCCAAAGTGGTAAGGGTACCACTATGTAGTGAAGGTGATTACTCCCACTGAATGGTATGATTGGGTGTGGTTGAGTTGGGAGAGTTTGTTGTATATATGTTCCCACAATAAAAAAAAAGAAACAGCAACTAAAGAGACTGACAAAAGCAATACATGATCATGAATCGGATCTAAAAAGGGAAGAGAAAAGGCTTAAAAGGACATTATTAGGACATATGGAATAATTGGAATATAGACTAAGTTTTATATCACTGGTAAATTTCTTGAACTTGATAACTGCATTGAAGATAGATACATAAGTGAATATCCTTGTTCTTAGGAAATGTACATGGCAGTATTAAGTGTTCAAGGAGTATAATGAATACAACCCACACTCAAGTGTTCAGAAAGTGGATTGCTAAATAGATGGACAGGTAGATGAATTGATAGATTGATGGATAGATAGAATGATACTGTACATGTGGGAAAATGTTAAAATTGGTGGATCTGGGTATAAGGGTATGTTGGAGTTCTCTATGGGGTTTGTATTGTTTTTGTAACTATCCAATAAGTTTGAAAGTGTTTGAAAATAAAAACTTTATTTTAAAAAACACAGCATTTGTAAAAAGAGGAATTTCTGCAAACATATTCTTTTAATGAAGGTGCTAAAAATACCAACTGCAGATAAGCTGTCATTGGACAATAACATAAAAATTATAGTAAATGATTTTGCAAAGCCCAATACTTTATAAGTGCTAAATGATAATGACAGATAAGGTTATAGATCGCCTATACCACATTAACTAAAGAACATCATGGCAATGAGTCCAAAGTCATGTTTGATCCTTTGTCATCCTGTTAACTCTACTATGCTCCATGACCCACTGTACTCTCTTAATCCAAGACATTCGTCTATCAAATGCTTGTCCTAAGGCAGTGAGTGAAAGGAAAGGATTGGGGTGGGGATGGATTTCAAGAAATGGTGCAAATCCAAGACTCCTGCAGTGGGGGGCATCTAAAAGCAGATGACTATACCTTCCCTATAACATATATCAATAAATGGTGAATAAATGAATAGGTGAATGAATTAATGCCTTACTAGTGATAAATTAGTATAATAAGATATATCTCTAAAGACTATAGATCTATAACGTGTTTTAGTTGGAAGGGACCCTAAAGATGTCTAATCTAGTGTCCACATTTTGTAGTTGGGAAAATTGAGGCTTGAAATTAAATAACCCAAAATCACACAGCTTCTCAGAGTCAGAAATGGGACTAGAATTTATGACTTGAAATAAATCTAGATAAATGATTTCTTCCCATATTATCATAGGATAAATCATCTATTCTTACAATTAGAAATAATTAGCAGATAATTTTCACATCCTGAATAAAGCAGAGTAATCTTATTTAGTGTTATAACTGGAGAAGACCTTAAAGAATATCTAATCTAGCTCCTCCTCTTACAGGAGAAAATACTGTGGTGCAAAATGTTAAATGATTTGCTCAAGTTTAGCCAGTTAGAGAATCAACACAAACTCAGGTCTCTATATCCCCATATCTAGGGCACATTCTACATCATGCTGAAGTACATTAGTGTACTTAAATCTTACTTGCTTTTTACAGACTTTGACCACACATGCTCTCCAAATATGGGCAACAGAAAATGTTTATTTATATACAAGTACATGGGAAAGCAATTTCCATTCAGCTTTTTTAAAAATCGTTACAAATAAAAAGTTATCGTTACTCATTCATCCTTTGCACACAAAATACATTCCTTTTACTCCCAGTATGAATTATTTCTTAATAATAAAAACTCAAGCTACAATGAACAGTCAGGTAGTTTGGCAATTTGACAATCTTCATTCAAGAATGATGACAACCTAAACTTAAATGAATACTCCTCTCCAGCATGATTGTTTGCTGTCAGTTTGAACAGTGCAGAGGACCCTAGAAATTTTCTAGGTGATGACAACCCAATATCTACATGACTAAAGCAGTCTTCATGATATTGATTACCATAACTAAAAGGCTCACAGAAAAACTCTTGTGGACATTTTGGGGAATTCACCATTATATAAGGGTTTTCTAATTGATCAATTGATTTAAGATTATAAATCACATTCTCCAAGTAAGATTTTAAGTTCTACTTAAATGGACACTAATGACTTGATTTCTTAAATCGCTTTTAAGAGAGATGCAAAAGCATATGTCCACACAAAAACATGTACGTGAATGTTCACAGCAGCATTATTCATAAAATCCAAAAAGTGGAAGCAATCCAAATATCCATCAACTGATGAAAGGATAAATAAAATGTGATTTGTCCATACAATGGAATATCATTCAGCCATTAAAAAAGTACAGATTCTTGCCACAACATGGATGAACCTTGAAAGCATTATAATAAGTCAAAGAAGTCAGTCACAAGAGGCCATATATGACATGATTCTATTTATAGAATAGGCAAATCCATAGATATAGAAAATAGACTAGTTGTTGCCATGTGCTGGGAGGAGAGGGGTTTTGGGAATGACTTCTGCTAATGAGTACAGTGTTTCTTTGTGAGATGATGAAAATGTTTTGGAATTAGTGGTTATAGTTGCACAACTTTGTGAATAGACAAAAACACTGAATTGTACACTTTAAAGGGTGACTTGTATGGTATCTAAATTATATATTAATTTTTTAAAAGATGCAACTGCCCCCCTTTTTCAATGTTGATAGAATTTTGTACAGAATGTTTTCAGGCTAATGGCATTCAGGTCATTATTGACTTATATTGCTAACAGGCTTTTTGCTAAGAAAAAAAAAGATACGTGAACACGTAATAAATTGATATAGCATACTGGTAATATTTGCATATTAACATTTAAAATAAGTATCATGCTTGTGTTAAAACTTTTATATATTGATATATTCGGATTTTACTGAGAACCTATTCTTAAAACCAATAGCCAAATATTAAGAACTGAGTTTACAAGACTCAGTGAATAACCTGTTTGTTAAAACTGTGTGTATGTTAAAGAACCATGTTTTGATGAAAAAAGATAGGAAGAGGGGAAAATCAGGGATTCTGTAAGTCTTTATAAAGCAGCTTCTCTAAATATTTTAACCAGGTGCTAAGAAGATCCTTAGAACTGTATTTTGTAATTTTTTTTATCCCTATACTAAAAGCCATGCATTAAAATATGTGTGCAACTATATATATATATATGAGGCACACTTTTTTCCCTTCAAATTATCGAAAATCTCTTTTTAACCCCTTATTTTCTGAAATTTTGAGCAGAGTTCTTTTGCTGAAAACAGCAATTTTACCAATGTGCTAGTTCAAATACATTTATGTAGCTCCTTTACATATCATCAAAGGAGGGCCAACTATCTAGTATGTCTAGAAGATACTTGGTGAGTAGAAATTATAAGCCAGCATTCCAATCATTTGATATTTTCTGTAACAGGAACCTGAAAACCCCAACATGCCATAAAGGGATATGAGGATATTAAAATAATTTAGAAAGTTCCACTAGCATTCTGAAGTTGTATAGGACAAGACAATATTTATTACTAGTGATTACATTCTAGAAAGCAGTATGTTTAGCAGCTGTTTTTCAGAGGGCTTGTGAAGTTTTACTGTTATTTAATCCAGGCATAACTGAGTAACTTAAACAAAAGCTGTGTACCATTCAACCAACTGGTGACAAATCATCCTAAGAGACCAGATTCTTATCTTTTGTTCTGTACATGAATTTTTGCTTTATTGGGCATTTGATACATCAATTTTTATTTCATAATTTAGTGCACATGTAGAAAGGGGCAGAAATCCTGCTAATTTGGATATTGGCAGTTATGTCCATCAAATAATGTAATATTTGAAATTAAATTCTATATCACAAAATTGGGATTCATGATTCCATTTTTACCAAGAGGAGGAAACAAGCCACCCGACCAGAATAGTTCTTCAGAAACATACTTTGTTATCAATTGTGTTTCATAACTAAAGAAGAAAAATGCATGTGTAATTAAAGAGTTAACAGTAAGATTATGGTCTAAATATGATACCAATAAGAAGCCAAGAATTAATAAAATCCTATTAATCCTGACATTCACCAAGGGAATAATGATTATCACCTTAATGAGTTTTTTTCTGACAGTCATTACATATATATAAGATTGAATGCATACTTATATGAACATGAGGCAAAAGGGCAATAATAAATGACAAAAGTGGCCCCTTAAAAAGAAGATAGGGATCAACCCACTTTTCTTCCCACTGAGAATGGGTTTAAGAAGAAAGAGGTTTAAATTGTACTGTGAGGTATTTCAGTTCTAAGGTTAAGTTTCCTGATAATGAGGAGTTTACAATCCTGGAATTGCCTATCAGGAGAGAGAGAATACCTTTTCTGAAGTATGTGAAGAACTAGAGTATGTCTCACATGTACAATCGTGCCCAAAGGCAGAAGGATGGACCAAATAAGTGACCTCCATTTAAGGCATTCTTTCCAAACTGAAGTGCTTTGCTCTGAAGTCAGGAAGAATTGTGTCTCCCTTCATGATCTCTCATTGAATCAGACCACCTGGAATCTGCTCTTAATCAAGGAGAAAATAACGAATATTTGAGTGCTTGCTGTTTATCAAGCACTATATTTTCAATTTATCTCACTTAATGTTCACAATAATCCTAACAGGTAGTTATTATGAGTCTATCTCATAGATAACAGAACTGATCCTTAAAGAGATTGTGCTTTACATAAAGTCACAGCTTATTAATGGCAGTATGAGGACTCCACATCCAACCTAATGTTCTCCCTTCTATAAGGTGGTACCTCCCTTTGTCACTCTCTGAAGTGTCAAAGTCATCACCCACCAAGTATTCCATCAGGAACTAGAATATGGCATCTCCAAAAAATTCTTCTTTAATTCAGTGGGAAAGTAAAATTCTGACTTGTACACACCAGGAAGTCAATTAAGGAAGAATTAGCTTTTGTGCTCTGACCTCTCATCCAAAGGGTCAAAGAAAAATCTTTCACCATCCTGAGGCAAGATCAGTGACATTTTAAAAAAGACCAATGTAGTCATCTATCAGCCTGGCAACAGTGCAAGTTATTTTGTAGGTGGAATCATTTGGGTCATAGGCTTTTTTTAGCAAAAGTTGCTTACAGTTATCTCTGATTTTCAAATCAAAGAGCT
Source organism: Tolypeutes matacus (assembly GCA_026826555.1). Classification (NCBI taxonomy): domain Eukaryota; kingdom Metazoa; phylum Chordata; class Mammalia; order Cingulata; family Chlamyphoridae; genus Tolypeutes; species Tolypeutes matacus. Next base: position 12,807,486 of record JAKSZT010031676.1, read on the forward strand.
GTGTCATTACTTTCTACAGGAAGTATTTTGGCCTCCTTTCTTTTAAAATCGTTTTCAGATCATGTTTTCTTGAGACAATCCGGCCAAATAACCAAATTTCATTTAAGAGTCTTCCAAAATATATCTTGGGGACCGCTTTATGCCACTGACCCACCAGCCCCTCTCTCATGGGAGCTGTAAAACTCCAGTTGGTTTTTTTGTGGGATCTTTAACCGAAGATTTTGCTCTGCTAAAAAGACCTACACTGAAATCCCTAAGGGGCACCCATCATTGACTAAACTGAGCATAGCCTAAGTTTGGCAAGTGATGGATAAATAATTTCTGTTGTTTTATGTAACTTCCATTAAAACAATGCCTTGGGGAGCGAATGTAGCTCAGTGGTTGAGCTCCTGCTTCCCATGTACGAGGTCCCGGGTTTGATCCCCGGTACCTCCTAAAAACAAACAAACAAATGAAAAAACCAACTCTCATTGGGAAGTGGTTGTAGCTTAGTGGTTGAGTGCCTGCTTCCCATGTACGAGATCCTGGGTTGAATCCCCAGTACCTGGAAAAAAAAATTTTTTTTCTCATTTTTAACTCAAGAACCAGTTGTAATTTCAACAGGACAGCACTTAATGAACTGACAAAATGGTCCCAGCATAATGGCAGGCCAATCTTTCAGCCTAACAGACATGTAACTAACCTCCCTGGAGGATGGGATACCCTTTTGGCAGAAGAGCAAAGTTTTTGTAAAAATCATTAGCTGTAGATCAATAAATATTTAATTGAACATGTTATAAGGGGCAAAGTTCTATAACATAGAATTCTAAGTTAATGGGTCTTGTCCAACCTCCAACCAATGCTTGGACCCTCTCCCCATCGTTTTTGCCAACTGCTTATCTAGTTTCTGCTTAAACACAAATGACAGGAAATGTATAACCTGAAGCACTCCCTTCCTATGGGCCAGCTTTTTTGAGAAGGTTCTTCCTGACATGGAGCCCAAATCTGTAGCTCTTTAGCATCCCTCCATTGGGCCTCATTCTACCCTCCTTTGAACCACAGAAAGTCTTGCAATTGACTTCAAATATTTAAACATTAATGACATTCCACTCTCTTTCCCAGAGTCCCTGAAGGATTCTTCAAATATCTTAAATTTTTAATTTCTTCACCATCCTGCTTATGCCTCAATTTGTCTTTAATTTCAAAGTATGGCTCCCAGAAATGATTGTAACATTCCAACATTATGGGACTCAGGAAAGGAAATGAAGTGCCATCTCCCTTGTTTTACCATTACTATATTAGTTAGCTGTTTGTATGGATAATAATTTCTTAATTTAGTAGGTTCCTTACCCAGTATGCAGGCAGCCTTTCTTCCAAACACAAATAGGCTCATGTCACAGAAATGAAATCCAAAAAGAAGAAAAAAAAGAAACCAGCTTTCCCTTATCCCAAAAATTAGTGTTCAACCATTTTTATGTGGAATACATTTTTGTCTAAAGGATGAGATGCAAATGTTTTTTCACTGCTTTTAATTTCCTAATTAGGTCTCAAAAGTATTCATATAGTTGCATTAAAAATACATCTGTCAGGAGCTTGGTTAAGGAAAGTAAATAACCAGTTACAGTTGAGAAATAATTCTAGAAAAAAAGAAAAGGCAAACATAGAGGAGCTCTTCCAGAGAGTAAAGGGCAGTGGTCCCTAAGAAATTGACACTAAATGCAGAGTTCCAGAGGATTAAGAAATAGAAAATGTATATTTTTAAAGCCATTGATTTGATATGGGGGAGGGGGGGGAATGAAAGTTTTTTCTGATTGTAAAAATATGATATCTCATTCATATAGATATTTTCACTTCTTTAGAAGACTAATTCAAAAGCACTTGCAACTAGCATTTATTCAAAACTATTCATTAACAGAAACTTGATACTGGACCTGGAAGAATTTTTGAATAGCTTAAAGGATAAACAATCTAGTACTGTGGGAGTCATCAGTGTCCCCCAAAGGCATACATTTCTGAGCAGAAATACTCCATTAAATCTCCAAAGAGTCTATATTGCTTAAATAATCCTAATCCAAATATCTTGTTTTGGTCTGTGCCTTCCACCTCCTTTCTTACCAAACTCTAAATCAAAACTTGACAAGTTGTCAAATCAATTCATTTGACTCTGATTTTTTTGTCATCTCCTTGCTACTTAACTCGGGTAGACATGCTAATGTGAAATGTCTAAATGGAAAGGCCAGGAAAAGCCAATGTCTAAGTAATCCACAGAAAGATTAATTGTCCCTATATATTTAAAATTAAAAGTTAATATAATTCAATAGGTTTAATAAGAGCACACAAAGAAGTCGGCCTTGCACAGGCAAGGGAGAAAGCACAAGATCCTTAGAGGACACAGTCTACACAAAGCCATAATAAAATACCATTAATGTCAGCAAATTATATGATTTCACAGATTCTCCCAAACCTGACTCCATGACATGAATATGACACATTTTCATTGGTGATGGGAAAAAAGTGTGGCTTTTTTTAATAACTTCGTTTACAAGAAGAAAAGATCACCCCCAAAATGGAAGAAATGAACTCTGGTAGTCTTTTTAGTAAGACCACTCCAAACTAAATTATAAGGAAGCAACTCTCTTTTTTTCACCCGCCATTAAATGAGAATTCATTTTTATCTAAAGAAAGTTCATCTTGACGAATATTCTCCTGGCAATAAGAACTATTAGGCAAACTAGCATGTTTAGATCCTGATCTGCGTGAAGATCGCCAACTTTAATTAGTGCCCTTTTTCAAGTTCTCCTTGAAGGAATTTCCATTTAGCTAGAAAAGCAACTCTTGGCACCAAGTTATTTATTCAATTAATATTTATTGAAAACCTACAGTATTGCCAGGGACTGTTCTTGAGCTTGAGATACCTCAGTCAACAAATGTCATTAAGGCCTCACCTGGCATTCACACAAGGTAAGAAAAAAAGAAGCAAAGCCTCACATTCTCATGTGTCTCTGCTCTTGGGCCATGGCTGGGTGACTGTGAGCTAAGGAAAGGCTGTGAGGAATAACAGGGAAGAAAGGCCAAAAGCAGATTTTTCTCAGCCCTTCTGAACCTGGCCAAACAAGGCTGAGCCCTAGAGAACGAGAATGCCCAAATACCAGTGTGTCCCTAAAAGCTGTTATTTTGCAGCTAAATTTTGTCCCATCTAACAAAGCCCTTTCCTCTAAGTTTGCAAAGCAACTTCATTTTCTTGTTTCTTTTTTTTTTTTTTTTACCGGGAGGTACCGGGGATCGAACCCTGGTCTCTCCATATGGTAGACGGACGCCAAACCTCTTGAGCCACATCCGTTTCCCAAAGCAACTTCATTTTCAACACACTTGCTGCTGTGAGTCACAGTTGGATCATGCTGTGCTGGGGGCATTTAGGGATTTTACCCTTAATGAAAGGTAACAAATCTAAGCATAGGGACATTTCCTCACAGTTTAAATTTTTTTTCAGCCTACCTTGATCCACTTGTTCTCTGAATACCTTTAGTCGCTGACAGTAGAAAAGATGAGGTGGCAAAGGCAATAATTCTTATAAATTATTTTGCTTGGTTTTTATTAAAATGACTTTTCTTTCCTGTGGACACAAATTCTAAATAAGAAGAATTCAAATTTCTGGGATGCCTTTCTCTTACCCATAGGATCAGGACAAACACAGTAAGGCCAACCAAAAGTATCAACCTCTTATTAAACAATAGATATAATCCTTGTGTGCAAGAGATTGGTAACTCTGAAACCTGCTAGAGAAATGCCAGAAATGTTTTACCAGTCTCTTGTCTCTACATGACTCACTTCTTTAAAATTAAATAGCTTTCAAACATCAACACATTAGGATCAAGATTGTCACCATCTACAGCAACAGTGGAATTACATATCGTACCCTTATTCCATCACTCATCTTTCAGTTATGCTAAGCAGCAAGCTACAGAAACACCTGACAGCATCAATAACATACAGGCTTAATTATTTTCCCAATTTGCATTTCTATCAGTGAACAAATTGGAAGGTATCAAAGTATGGCACTGAAGAAATAGTAACACATATTCAGCAACATGTTTTCCATTTTGAGTGCTGTCTGAAAATTGGCTAAGTAAAGGCAAGTACATCTCCATTTGAATGGGAGATCGACTGTAACACATGCATATAAGGAAGGAAGGGAGAAAAGGAGAGGGAGGGAGAAGGGAAAAGGGGAAGAAAAAAGGAGGAAAGCAGGGGGAGAAGGGGAGTGAGAAAGTAAAACAACAGGGAAGACTGGGTTCATGAGTCTGAGAGTAATATTACTGCATGAGGGAAGTGACAAATGACAGCTCAACCTGCATCCACAACCAGAATTGTTCTAAGGTGATACTGAAGATACAAAAATGGGTTGTGAGACTTCTCATCTGTTGCTATTCTCACTTAAATACATACTAAAAACATGTAAAAATATCCTAAGCCTTGGTCTGTCCAAGATGGATAGGACCAGGAAGTAAAAGATATGATCTGATATTAAAGACTGTACTCTGCTTGGAACCTGGCATTGCAGTCCATTAAACCACAGTATTTTGGTCAGATTGGGTCTGTTTTCTCATACTATTCAAAATGTCCTAGTGCTAATCTTTTGCATTAGCATATCAACCATTCTTTCTTTTTTTTTCACTTTTCAATCTCATTTACTTAAAGGGCAAGAAAGATAAGAGCATCGAAGAAGAAAATGGTAGCGATTTAGAGGAAAACATGAAAGGAAAAGTATTCCCTTTTCTAACAAATCCACCCTGGACAAGGTAATAATGAGACTTTGATAAAGAGTGCTGATTCATGGACTTCCCTCTTCTTTTTTTTTTTTTTTTTTTTATTTCTGTGTAATACATTTAAGGACATAAATGTACTAAAACGTTTGGTCTGTGAAATAGCGGAACCATTAGCACCAAAAGGAGTCATGGAGCTTGTGTATATTATTAAAACGATGATTGTTACTGTTGGCCATGGGTAAAGGTTACATCTCATTTTTACATCCCAAAGTTCTTGAAAGTGCCTGTGGACAAGAGAAATAACACTTTTCAAAATCTCCATGGGGTCATCAACACATACCACAGAGTACTTGACCTTCTCTGTTTTGGTTTATCTGGTAGACAAGAAAACCAGGCCCCCTGAAGCCCTAAAGAGCAGCCGCCCACATGCACCCACTGGCATGCAGGAGCGATCCCTCCAGTACATATCCCCCTGGACTGTGTTCAGGAATGCGCTTTTACTTGCTTTTTTAAAAAACTAAAGCAACATGCTCTCTGGAGATCATGGAGCACCTAGTGCAATTTTCTCCTTGCTCCAACTCCAAGCTGCAAAAGGGTAAAACCATTATATGTTCTGCTAATGCCGGCCTGTGGACGAGGCCCTTGGCCTGCCATGCTTTGTAAGCTCAGGAGCCCACAGGAGTCAGAAGGTCTGAGAGCAGGAGCCACAGTTATCGCCAGATCTTCCCAGCAGTGCGTGGCCCATCAGGGCAGCTGCAGATCCTTTTTCTTCCCCTTGCCTTCAGCCTTTAATTGAAATTACAACAAGTCAAATAGCTGATGCTTTTCCCTTCTCCAGGTAAGGGTGAGGATACATTGTTCACAAGTGTGTTCTGCCTGGCTTCACTGATGAGTCGGCATGCTAAGTCAAGGAAGAGTTTCTCCACATTATCGGATTCCTTGGCTGAGGTCTCCAGATAATACATGTCCTGAGCTTCTGAGAATTCTTCAGCTCTCTGCTGGGAGACCTCTCTCCTTTCAGCCAGATCAATCTTGTTGCCTGTAGAAATGGTGAATCAAAGAAGGGATTGTCATTTGGCTTTTTGAAGGGTCATAAGCATCAAAATTCAAGTCCGGATCTGAAGTTAACTAAGACAGATGGGTGAATAAAGCAAAGCAAATGTGATTGTGATTACTGGGACTTTTTTTTTTTTTAATACCAGTGCTATTTGTAATCACAAAGAACTGAAAAAAAAAAAAAAAAAAAAGTTGGCCATCAATTGGACATTGGCTGAATAAACTAGGGTATATCCACACAATGGAGTCCTTTGCCATTATAAAACCAATGAAGAATATCTCTATATACTGCTGTGGAATGAGAACACTAGAATATATTGTTAAGTGAAAAAAAGCAAAGTAGGAAAAAATGTGTATGTATTATGCAACTGCCGAAGAAAGAGGGAAGGATATGAACATATATACATTATTTGCTTATTTTTAATGGAAGAATAAACAAAATCTTAATTTGAAAGATAATGATTACTTATGAAAGGAACAGGGTTGAGGGGCTAGGGATAGAAAGCAGACCTCTCTGTACTTTGTTTTGTAGATTTGACTTCAGAACCTTGTAATATTTTTTAACATACTTTATACAATTAATTATATATAATTATACAATTAATAAAATGTTAATTTTTAAAAACAATCCCTAAAAATTGAAAGCAAAATTAAATAAATGAACCTAAATGTGTATCTTGTTAATGGCATAACCACACAGAGAGGTTATGCCATATATATCTCAAGTGAGTTTAAGATTCAGTATTTAGGGAGGCGGCTGTGGCTCAATCAGTAGGGCTCCCGTTTACCATATGGGAGGCCCCGGGTTCGGTTCCCGAGGCCTCCTGGTGAAGGCAAGTCTGCCCGCACGGCGTGGTTAGCTGACCCGGCGAGCACAAGCAGCAAGGGGGGGATAAATGAATAAATAAATAAAATCTTTAAAAAAAAAAAAAAAAAAGATACAGTATTTAACCATATATCCCAAGTGGCATATACCCTTGGGGGGTGGGGAAATGGAAGGAAAGGATCTTAAATTGTGTCAGTAATTATCTTGTAAGTTGTACTACTGGTATTGTTATTCTGAGGCTGCTATATGTATGTAGTGGGATAAAGCAAATAAATAGTTATGTTAGTGTCATTAGAATGGATTCTTGGCATGGAAACAAAGAAATATAGATATAAGACTAATTAGGTTAAGTGAAATCTCTGCAGTCCTGAATTATAAGTAGAAGCATCAGTGTAAATAATTCATGGTGTATTTTATCTCTAAAAAATTACTCCACCACTATTCTCCTGGAAACCTGACAAAGGTGATATGTAAGCTGTGTTACTTGGCAAAGTTGCTTAGGGTTCAAATGACCACTGATTGGTAAATTACATCTGTCCTGGGAATTCTGTATAAGAAGTACAAATACCAAATAAAAGCTATAACTTTGAGCTGCCCTGTGTGTGATGACTCTTCACTTGAAGAGATCCTGGAAATTATGCCTATGAAATTGTTACAAGTGACATTAGCTATGGGGCATTGAGGCTTCTAGGCCAGGGCAGATCCTGCACTTGCCTGAAGTAAGCCATGTTTCCTCATACCTGAGCTATTGGGGGACGAGGTATTGGGAGGGGTGCAAGGACAAGAGTTCCTGTAATGCTGTGTGGACTGCTATAAGAGGTCTTTTTCCACTGAAGAGGAATGCCTGATGCTGACCTGCTGGCAGGCTGCGTTTCATGTCCTATATCCTTCTAGGTGAATGTGATGCCAAGTGTGGCCCATGGAAGTCTTGTGAGTCAGAACATTCAATGCAGCCTAAAAAGACAATCTTCTCATGGGTGCTGACTTTCACTGCATGCACACCCTGGCCCTGACCACTGAAAAACTTAAACACAATGACCAGCCCAGAAGCAAGGAACACAGCCCTTAGGCTGTGGCCTTTAATTCCACTTCCCACTAAAAAGGAAGAGTGGTTTTTGGAGAAATGACTAATTCCAGGTCTGGGGCTGGAAATGCACAAGATGTGCCTGAAACACTTGTCATATTAGACAACAAGAATCCCAGAGTCATGTCAAAAGGACTCAGGGGCCAATGTGAAGAAGTTCCCACTGTCAAAGGTGGACATCAGTAATAGCAATATCAGCTATATTTAAATTCACAAGTTCATAATGATACTCAAAATATAAACAAACTTTAATGGTTACTTTTGGAATATACTTAGGAAACCAACTCACTACCTTGAAAATTGGTGAATAAAATGAAATAATCAAGCATTTTTTTCTGCCTGTCCTATGAGAACTGTACCTCAGAATATAGAATACCACCTGTGAAGTATTTTTACTAAAAAGAAAAATCAATCAAATTTGAATCTGATCAGGCCTTTAGATTACCTACAAATCTGCAAGAAATACAGGTGACAGAAGAACATGTTAAATGCTACCACAAGTGTGAAATAACAAAATCCAGACTTGAAAACTCTATGGGACAAAGGCTCCCACGATAAATTCCAAGGGAAAAAAAAATGTAAAGGGAACCTACAGATAAAAGGAGAATTAAAAGATTTAACAACCAATTGCAACATATGGACCTTATTTGGATCTTGATTTGAACAAACAAACAAAAAAAAACTTTGAGTCAATTGGGGAAATTTGAACACTGTCTAAATTTTTGATGCTATTAAGGAATTGTTAATATTTTCCTAGGTATGATAATGGCCATTATATTTAGCTGTTTTTTTCTCTTATACTTTTTATTCTGAAGTAATTTCAAACTTACAGGACAGTTGCAAAAATAATACAGAACCCATACAGAAAACTGCAACAAATCCCCTCCCCACCATAAAACAAGACTGGCCATGAGCTGATCATTGTTGAAGCTCGGAGATGGGTACATGGGGCTTCATTTTGTTGTTTTCTCTACTTTTGTCTGTTTGAAATTTTCCATCATGAAAAACTTAAAAAAAAAAAATCCAGTGCCTCTTTGATACTGAACTGACTAATAATCTCTCAAATCTTCATTTAAAACTTCCTTAGATAAAATCCCACATAGTAATGCTTTGACTCAAGTTCTCAAGGTCTTTCTATGGAACAGAAAGGAAACACAAGTACAGAGTTAGGGGACTTTCAAGTGCTTCATGGCAAGGGTTTTCTAGTACACAAGAGGGTTTTCAGAACTGGGCATGGAACACTCCTAGCTCATAGAGATCAGATATTTTACTCAGCAGCCTAAAAGAAAAGTCCAACAATTTGTTACAAAGCAGCATATTACAGTTGGAGAAATATAGGGTTTGGTGTCGATCTTACAAATACGTAAACTTGGGTAAAGAATTCAGTTCTCTGACTCTTGGTTACCTCATCTATAAATTAGGGATATATATACTTTATGTCGTAAAGTTCCTACTATGGCTCCTGGCACATACGTGCTACCTATAATGGTTATTATAAAGTGTTTATTTAGCTTATTCTTAAACATAGTTCGTAACTTAACAATATTTCTGAAGTTCTCAGATTTCCAAAATGCAAGTTTTGTTAAACTAAACAGCAACATTCGTTCCTAGGAAGAAAACATTTTAATAACTCTATAGTTGTGAACATTTTCCCATTACTAACTAGAGAAGTTTTTATTGATGCAGTCCATTTTACTGCAGCGCCATTTTTTTTTTAATTCCTCTAAAATTTTATAAACTCAACACATTGACCAAAAAACAAATGAAAATAATGAAGCACAAAAAAGAAAATGTATTCATTAACCAATTGACTTGCACAGGTATTTAAAAACGGTATATAATTTTTAAAGACATCTGATGATTTCTTTGGACACAAAATCATATCAAACAATATTTGGCAGACAGGAAGTCATATTTCCAAGGCTTGTTTTCTAACAATACAGATATGAAGACAAGCAATTCTAAGGAATCTAGCTGCTTAAGAGGCTTTACCATACCAAATTTACTATGATCCAAAAGGAAAAATGGGAGAAGAAAAGTGCTTAAGGCACCAGAAGAGCCAGGATTGAGTGAGAATCATGAGGTGCACAAAAGAAAGAGAAATGAGTGTAACCCTTAATTATGGGCCATGGAGTAGCAGTCACAAGACAAATGGCATGCCACTCTCAACCAAAGAGTAACAACGTAATACCACCAGTAAACAAAGCTTAGTCTGGGGAAGGAAAGGAAATTAATCCAGAGAAGCCTGGTAGAAGGAAGGAAAACACCTATTCTTTCTTCCACATCTTTCTTTGCTCTAAGCAAAACAAAAGTAAAGTTCCAGAGCAGGAAAAAAAAGTTAGGGAGTGACCATGGTATTCCCATTTCAGGAATCTTTGACAGTATAACCCTAAATCACAACTAGAAGACTCACAAGAAATTTTGGGAGAGACACCAAATGTAATAGGTAAATGATCTGTACACTTTTTTAAAAAATTACTAGTCTTCCCCTAAATTAAATAGTCTTATGCTATATTCTTAAACAATTTTAGTTTAATCTAATTTTAAGTTCCTTTCAGTTCCAAAAAGAGACAACAGATGAACCGTGTAGCAGTGACGAGCTGTCTGGACTAAGCCCTGCCCAAATTTCAGATTTGTGTGCAGCTCCATTTTTAATGGGTGTATTTGTCACCACAGAATATCATGGGTTGTTTTGTTGTTGTTTTTTTAATTTTTCCCCATACTAAAAGGAGGTTCTACCCATTTCTATAAGATACAACAAACTGCAGCTTTAGTAGATTTTCTGAAATTTAGAATTTCTTCCATAAATGTAAGAAGTGAATGGGAAGCAGCTGTGGCTCAATTGGTTGGGCTCCCGTTTACCATAGGGGAGGCCCTGGGTGCATGGTGAGCCGACGCAGCAAGATACTCAACAAAGGGAGACAAGTAGACACAGAAAAACGCAAAAGCAAATGGACCCAGCAAGGGGGGGAGTAAATAAATAAATAAAAATTTAAAAAGAAGTGAAAAAATTTACCAAAGTTCATTTTTTAGGCAATAAGCAATTGCTTCAGTAATGAATTGTGTATCAACTTAAGAGAGATATGCTACTTCTAGACCAGCAGTTTCCATGATCTGGTAGTTAGATTTTTTAAATGTTTAGCAGCCCACATAACTTTCATAAGAGTCCAACTTCTTCCCTAGAGCCTGCATTGACAGAAAAATCAATCAGCAATGCTTTCTCCTCTACTTTTCTAAACCATCACCATGGAATAAGGCCTATTTCATTTTCTCTTCAATTGCAGAAGAACTTACAAGTTGACTGCATGAATTACATAGCTATAGACTATATTCTTGGAATGTACGAAGGCACAAGCTTTCTGTGACTATAAATTCTCTGATGTTCACAAATAAACTGCCCTCCTCATTAGTCCCTACTTACCCACTAGCACAGTGATGACCTTGTTGCTGGCATATTGTTCTATTTCCCGCAGCCACTCAGGAAGGCAACGGAAAGACTCCTCACAGGTTATGTCATAGGTGAGGATCAAGGCATTGGCGCTTCGGTAATAACTCTGGGTAATGGACCGAAATCTCTCTTGACCTGCTGTGTCCCAGATCTGTAGCTGTAAAGCCAAAAGAGAAGGATCAGGTTGAAGTAGAAAAGAGTGAACACATTAACACAACAAATTCTATATTTGAATGTGGTTAAATGGAGAAATTTTAGGTAGTTTCTATATTACTAGAATAAAAATTTAAAACAAAGCAACAAAAAAACATAGGACCTACAACAGAAACAGTGAAACCTATTGTTAACCATGGACTATAATTAATAGTACAAGTATAAAAATATTCTTTCAAAAAGAAAAGAAAAAGAAATACTCTTTCATAAATTTTAACAAATGTACCACACTAATGCAAGGTTTTAATAATAGGGTGGTATGTGGGAAATCTGTATTTTATGCATAAGTTTTCTATAAACCTACAACTTCTTTAGTAAAAAGAAAAAGAATATTCATTAAAAAAAAAAAAAAAATGAGAGCATTGCCTGGCTTTAGTTAGGGAATGGAAACATCTTCACCCAAATAAATTCATGGTTATTTTCTGTCCTAAAGAAAAGCACTTAATTTTTTATTTAATTTGTTAAATGTCTTTGTTTGGGAGTGGGACTTGTTTTTTTTTGTTTGTTTGTTTGTTTGTTTTTTGGTCTTTTTTAAAAATTTATTTTATTTATTTATTTCTCCTCCTACCCACCCATCCTGTCGTTTTTGTGCTCGCTGTCTGCTCTCTGTGTGTTCTGTGTCTGCTTGTCTTCTCTTTAGGTGGTACCGGGAACTGATCCTGGGACTGTCCAGAATGGAGAGAGGCTCCTCAATCTCTTGTGTCACTTCAGCTCCCCGGTCTGCTGTGTCTCTTATTGTGTCTCTTCTGTATCTCTTTTTGTTGCATCTTTTTTTTTTTTTTTTTTTTTAAAGAAGCTTAGATTACATAAATGTTACACAAAAATTACAGGGATTCTCATATGCCCCACGCACCCCCCTCCCAACCTCCCACATAAACATCTTTCATTAGTGTGGCACATCACCTGCAATGGATATACACATCCTGGGGCTTTGCCACTAAGCATGGACCATAGTTCACATTATAGACCACACTCTCTCCCACACAGTTCTGCATGTTATATGCTGATGTTGCATCATCTTGCTGCGCCAGCACTCCTGTGCGGGCCAGCTTGCCTTTCACCGGGAGGCCCCGGGAGTCAAACCCTGACCTCCTATATGGTAGACGGGAGCCCAATTGCTTGAGCCACATCTGTTTCCCGGGACTTGTTTTATTTATTTATTTTTCTTTGTTGGATTATTTAATAGTTCCCTCTTTATTCTTTAAAAAACTATTGAGCATATATTATGTGTCAAGCTCTATTTTAAACACTACATGTATGAACTCATTTAGCCCTCACAATTACCATACTCTACCTAGTTCATGCATGAGGAAACTGAGGCCAGAGAGATTAAATAACCAGCTCAGAGTTTCACAGCCAGTATGTCTCAGAGCCAAGTGGCCCCAGGCACACTGCTCCCGGAGTCCAGGCTCTTAACCGCAGTGCTCTGTTGTACAAGCTGGGACACAGGGACCGAGCTGCCATTCTGTGACGGCGGCACTTCAGTCAGCAATCAGCGAGAGAGAAAACCCAACCTCACCACCTTTTCCAGTTCAAAATTCAAATGAATGTAGTACGTTACTGTCTTTGTTAATGAAAACAGGAACAACGCCATGTCAGGTAAAGGAAATCATTTTCCTCCACCATTTTTAAGCTCTGCGACCTTAGGCACATCATTTAATCTCTTTGGGCTTATGGGATTGATAATATGCAACCAGCTTAAAGTTCACATTTTCTGAAATCACCTACCAGTTCTAAGACTGGATATCTATAGCTCTGATAACAAAAACAAAAACAAAAAAGGTAAAATACTTTCCACTTCTCCTTCCTGAAATTCCCTGCACAGAGCAGAAGGCTATGGAAAGAGAACTGTTCTCCAGAAAGACTGCTGGATATAGGACAAATTAGAAGGTCCTGAGGCTACAGTAATAGTCTCCTCTTCTAACTGCATTCACTTTGCAGGTCACAAGGTGCATTTCACCCCCATAGACATGATCTTGGCTTCCTCAGGAAAGGCCTTTGGAAATTTCAGTTTAGGTCAAGTTCCCCATCCAACCCCCCGCCCACATACTTTCTCCTGTAATCACCCTATAATTCTCCCTAACAGCATCTGACCTGCTTGAAACATTTATTTATTTGTAATAAGTTGTTTAATAGCTTTCTTCCCCACTAGGCTGAAAGCTTCTTGAGGAGGAAGTCAGAGTCCATTTCACTCCCAGCATCCCCTATGCCAAATACAATGATTGGCAAATAGTAGGTATTCAACTATTTAATGATGTTCTCCTATCTCCTTCCAACAATCTAGCGAGGTCGGCAATTTTATGCCTTCCTTTCATGAGGCTAACGAGAAACTATGTCTCCCAGCTGGTTACGTACAAAGCTGGAACTCAGAGCCCAGGACTTTTCATTCCTAGTTGAGGACTCATTCCATTCCCCCATGCTGCCTTTGCCACCAGACACTAATTTAAATGTACATCTGCATCCAAAGAGAATAATCAGTTGGTGTCATCCTCTGCTCAGACCAGATTAGCTAAAGAGATGGATGAGTGATGGGCAGCCCCTGCCACAGACCAGCAGTGCACAGCTCTCCTTTCAGTTGATGTTGCAGCTGCTCTTTGGTGATGTACAAGAAAGTCTGTGTGTGCCGAAGACGGCCATACAGATGTTATGGCTTTTTTCTGGGACAAAAGCAATTTCTTTTCTCTGCCTCAAACCAGGGACTTGGTTTCCCTCTGCCAGGACGTGTCTTAGAACAACAGACTATTGTTTGAAAGCTACACTGAGCCATCAGAAGTACTTGTGATTAGATTTCGGTACTGTCAATCATTTGACTCAGTATGCTCTCACGTCTGGCACATCCTGAAAACAGCTTTGAGAGTTAAAATGCTTTTCTAGAATAGTGATTTTATGGGTCTCCCAAGAGTTATGCTCCTTTCTTTTATGGGGCTACCTGTTACTAGCCTTACTTTCCTGAGAACAGTCATATTCCACTCACTGCCCTTATCACTCAACTTGGTTTCATCATTTTCTCTGCAATTCATTTATTTCTTTTCAGTATTTATAGGACATTAATATATTCAGGGCACTGTGCTAGGCACAGGGGGGATACAAAGATGAATAAAACATGATGCCTGATCCCAAAGAACTCACAGTCTACAGGGGTCAATTAATTAACTATAGTACAATATGAGATGTTCTAATAAAGAAGCATGAGCAAGAGACAGCATCTCCTAACTGGTCTCCTAGCATTAGTCTCATGCCTGTCAATAAGTTCTCAATACTGTAGCCATGGGCTTTCTAACCACTATCACCACCAACATGGGGCTACACTGTCCATCCACTCTCTTCTTTATACCATTACGTACACTTTATATTGCCTCACTGTCAAAATAATGTATCACTATCACTGTCTATCTCCTTACTAGGCTGAGCTCTTTGAGGCCAAGGATTGTCTCTTATTTAACCTGATATGCCCAGTGCCTTCCTAACACATACTTAGTACCTGGCAAGCACATGTGAATGAATGGCTACCTGAATGAACAAAGCATTTCACAGTCACACAGAAATGGGATTGATTAATTCTGCTCAAAGATTAGTAGGGTATTAAAGAAGCTTTCATAGATAAAATGTTATTTGAACTAGATAGCAAGTTCTTAAAGACAAGGATGCTGTATCTTATACAGTGCTCTATGCAAAGCATCTACTATAACACAGGATGGATGGATGAATGGATGGTCAAATGAATGAATTTATGAATATATGTCTGTACTTTCATGACTCTCCTATCTAGGCAACACAGACCTGATTAGAGAAAAGTATAAATAATCTCCTAAGGTTAAAATGCTTTAGACTGAGCTTAAACTTTTGTTTATTACTCATTAATTTATAATAGACTAAAAAAATGGATAGAAGAAAATTCTATAGGTGTCTCTTAAATACAGACCACTTTAAGAGAAAGGCCTCTGATAATGGCACAAGGACAGACATATAGATCAATAGAATCTAGTTGAGAGTTCAGAAATAAACCCTCAGACCTTTGGCCAACCAATCTTTGACAAAGATGCCAAGTTCCCTCAGTGGGGAAAGAATAGTCTCTTCAACAAATGGTATGGGCAGAAGTGGATAGTCATATGCTTTTAAAAGATTTAAAGTGTACTCCTACCTCTTACCTTATACAAAAACAAACAAAAAAAACTCAAAATGGATCAAAGACCTAACTGTAAGGACTAAAACTATAACACTCCTAGAAGAAAACACAGGGAAGCATCTTCAGGACATTTGTGTTAGACAGTAGTTTCTTCAAAACATGAGGAACAAAAGAAAAAATAGATATATGGGACTGTATCAAAATTTAAAACTTTTGTGGATCAAAGAACTTTATTCAGAAAGTAAAAAGACAACCTATAGAAAGGGAGAAAATATTTGGAAACCATATATCTGATAAGGGTTTAATATCCAGAATTTATAAAGAACAACTACAACTCAACAACAAAAAGAAACACGACCCAATTTTTTTTAAATGGGAAAAAAGACTTGAATAGACATTTCTCCAAATGACCAATAAGCACATGAAAAAATGCACAAAGTCATTAGCCATCAGGAAAATGAAAATCAAAACCACAATTAGATATCATCTCACATCCACTAGAATTGCTACTATTAAAAACAAAACAAAACAAACAAAAAACAAAAAAACAGACAATAACAAGTGCTAGAGGGGATGTGGAAAAATAGGAGCACTCATACTTCATTGGTGGGAATGTAAAACAGCACATTTGCAAAATAGTGATTCCTCAGAAAGTTAAGTATAGAGTTACCACATGACCCAGCAATCCCACTTCTAGGTATATACCAAAAAGAATTGGAAGCAGGGATTTGAACAGACATTTGCACAGTGATGTTCATAGCAGCATTATTCAGAATTACCAAAAGGTGGAAGCAACTCAAGTGTCCATCAACAAATGAATGGATAAACAAAATGTGGTGCATACATACATTGAAATATTATTTGGCTATTAAGGGGAATGAAGTTCTGATACATGCTACAAGATGGATAAAAAAAAGAAGCCAGACCCAAGGGACAATTATATATGATCTCCCTTAAATGAAATAAGCAGAATAAGCATATTCAGGAATCAGAAACTAGAATACAGGTTACCAAGGGTCAAGTGAGGGAAAGAAGTGGTGAGTTAATGTTTAATCGGATGGAGTTTCTCTTTGGGGTGATAGTAAAGTTTTGGCAATGGATAATGGGGATGGAGCACAACTTTGTGTATGTAATTCACACCACTGAATTGTATTTTCAAAAAGGAAAAAGGGAAATTTTAGGTTGCATATAAATTACCCCCACACACACACATACACACATACACACAGAGAACTGTACAACACAATGTAAACAATGTGTTAAAGCATAATTATGATAATATGATTTCATGAATTAAGCACTAATGCAAAATGTTAATAATAGAGAAAAAAATAGAGAAAACTGTGTGTGAGAGATGGGTTATGCGGGACTTTATGCTCCCTGAATAATGTTTCTGTAAACTTACAACTGCTCTAATGAAAAATAAAACAAATAAAGAGAAGGGCCTGTTCCTTAACTTTGTCTGTACTAATTTAGCACTGAGCCTTAAGAGCTACAAAAGCCTTTCTAATACCACTGATTCCTGCCTTCATTTCTGGGAGCCATCCTAGACAGAGTGATACTTGCCTGGGAAGCCGAGAGGGAGTGGTGAGAAACCAGGATAGAGAACCAGGTTCTGGTCCTGGTCCTGCCACTCGCCACTTGGCCAATCTTGCACAAACCAACTATCGATTTTCTTTTCCATTCATTATAGGGCTCTGAGAAAGCCTGCAAACTACTAGCATAAAGACACTTAAACATCACCAAGAAAAAGTATTCAGTACACTTTAAAGAACAAGGATAACAATAAGACAACTGCTTCCTTAGTGAAGCCTGAGCAGCTCTGCCCTCTTATTCTAAAGGATTAAAGGGGTTACTTCTCATACATCTGAGTGTTAATGAGGCCCTTGGATTACTGCGGTCGAAGAGAATAATTCTATATCTTCATTCTACCTACTGGGCAGAAAGAATCACAGATAAATTGATTTGGACTGGATTTGAGAGATTAACCAACTCTAACTTTTTGAAAGATGATGGACCCGGGGCCCAAAGAGGTGATGAGGCCAGGAACTGTGCTGTGTATAGAAAGAGGAATAAGACTCATACCTTGCTCTCAGGAGCATGAAGTTTGGTGGTAGCATCAGATTTATAAAAAGATGGATGTTATCAGAGTGTAATAAGCACTTAAAATTGAGGTTATAGTACACAGAAAGCAGGATAAATGCAATACCTAAGTCTGGGGATTCAGGAAAGAAAAATAAGACTGTTTCTTTAAGGGTAGGAAACATTTCTTATTCACCTTTATTCATGGCCGGTACCTGGCATGTGGTAGGCACCAACAAATTCTGATCAAACAAATTAACTGACATACAAATACATATATAAATGGGAAACCCAGACATCAGGAAATAAAATGCCTGAAACGGTAACTAGCTTTACTCAACAACTTGGATTGGCAGCCACCTCCCTTCTGGAACAATAGAAAGCTACAAAAGGCTCTTCCTGCCAATGCCTCCTCAGTACACACTCCTAGCTCCTTTCTATCTCCACACCCTAGCTCCTTCTCCTCACCCCAAAGCGCAATTTTTCTGAGCTTTCTGGTAGGCATCTAGGTGCATTTCACAACATGCTTTTGTCTTCCAGCAGCTGCCAGTTCTCCATTCACTGCTGCATTTGGTGTAGATGTCTCTGCAGTAAGGAACTAGTTTGAGGAGTCAGAACTGAAAGTGACTTGGGAGAGCCCTCAGCCCCCACTCAGGATCCCCTAAGTTCTTCTCTGTGATGAAGAGTATCCACTTGGTCCTCTGCATGGCATTGGAAGGAGGAAGGAGTGCAAGTCCAGAAGGGAGAAAGATGCAAATGGCATGGACTTCAATCTTCGGGTGCTTAGGCATCTCACTAGAATTCTGAGGCTGTCGTTTTTATTGTGCTGCTGACTCAGGTCATTAATTCTTTCCATGGGACTTAAAGAGCTCTGAAAGGTCTGACAGTGGAGTTTCAGTAACTCTGAGGGGCAGGTAGAGCACGGTGCCAAAGACCAGTATCTTTACCCTCTCACCATGTAATTTAGTATTTCTTCATATTTCTGTCCGTCGCTTCCTCCATTCCTTGCTCCAAGGTGACAGGCCTATTATGCCTTCATTCCCACCTTCTCAGTGTAGGGTCCTGGCTGACAAAATCGATTCAACTCCTGGTTTCCCCACTTCCTAACAGTGCACCAAGGGTAAGTTATTTAACCTCTCTGAAAAGTATAAAATGAGGATGATACCACCACCTCACAGGGTTTATAGTAAAGATCAGTTAAATATACTCAACACTATGTCCCTTCCTATTAAAGGATATGCCATACTTCCATCCAGAGGCCATAAGAGTGGGGAAATCACGATCCTTTCCTGGGCACCTCACTTAATCTCTCTCCCTTGCTAGGGGTCTGGGTGTGGTGGGAGGCAAGATAATTCTAGTAAATGACCAATTATGACTGAATGACCCATAATGAAGTTCAGTAATCGTAGACTTTTTCATGAGGCTACTTTTCAAAGAAAGCAGCACTGCTTACTGGCTCAACTCAAGAAATTGAGAT
Organism: Tolypeutes matacus; assembly: GCA_026826555.1. Classification (NCBI taxonomy): domain Eukaryota; kingdom Metazoa; phylum Chordata; class Mammalia; order Cingulata; family Chlamyphoridae; genus Tolypeutes; species Tolypeutes matacus. The sequence goes on from JAKSZT010031676.1 coordinate 12,826,543, forward strand.
GGCAAACTTGCCTAAACCCTTCTCTCTGCTGTTTACCAACCTGTAAATACCTCATCCATAATCCTTCCTGTCCCCATAGAGGGGCTAGAAGAACTCTGGAAATAAGCTGCCATGACTGAGTATATTATTTTCAATTAAACATTGTAAAAACACTATTTACCTTAAATTTTCACATAGCACAATGAAAGCCTTGTTAAACATTTAGCATCTTACCTTTACTTTTTCACCATTAATCTCCACAGTTTTAATCATAAAATCAACTCCAATTGTGGCTCCTTGACCTGGGGGGAAAAGACCCTAAAGAAGAAATATTGGAAAATAACAATGAAGCAAGTCTTACAATTAAATGAAATCCCACCTCCCCACCCTGCCCCTACTACCCACTACCAAGCCTTTCCTTCTGTGGCACTAAACTGGTAGAAAAGAGAACTCTGGCAAATACCATGAGAGCCCTGTTTAACGTTGTATACATGTTTTAAGGGGAGAAGAGAAGAGGGACTTCTGTCAGAGAGAGAACAACTGAAAAAGTTAAAAACAAAGAGCAAGGGGAACAAAAAAAGGAAAAGGAAGACAGAGGGTGATGAGAGAAAACTGGGAAGGGAGGCAGAGGACCTGATTTCAAAGAATGAAACAGAAAAATCAGACACAAGGATAAGATTGAGGAACATGGAGCCACTGGGATGAGGTTATTAGGAGTGGAAGTGAAACGGACAGTTGCTCTAAAAGTGGTAAAACCAAGGAAGCTTAAAACCAGTTACCAGTCTGGGGCATGGAAAGCAATGGGGGAGAACAACCAACATGAAAAAAGAAACAAGGACTCAGCATCATGAAAAGCATGAACATGACAATGAAGCCTTTGATTTTTCCTCTACCCTGAAATCAACAATGATTTTCCTCATCGCAATGTACAATACACGTACAATTACGCGCGATCAGAGCCAATGATACTGTACAGATAATCTAAGAAAATTAAGTCATTCAGGGAAACAGTATGGTAGAAATAGCACTAAATCAGGAGGCAGAAGCCTAGGATCGCTGTGTGACCTCAAGTAAATTACTCCCCTTCTCTGGGCCTCAGAGTCATGCTCTGTTTAACTGGAAGGAGGTGGTGTTTACAAGAGAATAAGGCAATGAGAAGAGGTAATATCCTCCAAATCTAAAGTTCTCAGATTCAATGAGCACGAGGCTGCTGTAAACATTTCAAAACCAAAAAAGCTTTACCACAAACTGAAAACTTAACCAGAAAGATAAGATTTTAGCAAAATTACATGTATAATGTAATTTACTATTATATAATATTTCTTATAAACTTGGGGATGGGAAGGGAGGTAGGAAGGAATCCTATCAAGGAAAAACCTTTACCCTGTCTCCCTTTCCTCTTCCTTTACCTACCAGAATTTCAGAAATTAAAATAAAATGGACTTTATTAGCTCCAATGATTGAAATTGGGTATCAAGTCCATTCCCTAAAAGTGAGAGTTCTTTAATTAAAGTTTAAACTTCAAAGACTGAGCTTCAAACCAACAGAAAATGTCCCACTGCATGCCTGCAAAAGATGTAAATATAAACATTCATAATTTTACTTACAAATATTGAATCAATTTACTTCTCAATCATAAGCCTGCCAAACTTCAAGTTTATACCTCCAGCTGTTTTGCAGCCTAACAAATGCCAAAATATAAAACAAACCCTTCCCATGTTTCTGTTGTCATTTTGTTCCCCAACCCGTCACTACTCAAAAACAGCTGAATCCAATTCACTCTGTCTGCTAAATAACAAAAACAAACATAATCCTGCCTACGAAGCAAGAACTCTGGGGGAAACTGAGAGGCTAGGAGGGGTAAGAAGTGGAAAAGAAAAGAAAAATAAGAAAGAGATGGTCTACATTTTCACCTTAATTACGGAGTTTATGCTTTTAAAGATAAAGGCCAAATTCTTATGGTCCCAGAGGTTAGAACACATAGAAGATAAAAATTATCAAGCTGAGAATCATGAGACCTAGGTTCTAGTCCTGGTCCTGCCACTAACATGATGGAGCACCTAAGCAAGCCATTCAGTCTCTCTAGACCTGGGATTTTCATCTATAAAAAGAAAGGAGTGGGTTGTATCATCTCTAAGGGATTTTTCAGACATAAGATATGTTCAAGGAGACTTTTGATAAAGGAATCAAAAACATCTCTACGTCTCCAAGATCTCATCCTCCTGCCAAAAGCAGAAAAGATTACTAGTGTTAGGTGGAAGTAAAACCAATTGGAGTTTCCATGGCGGTTGACTGAGCCCAGGTGCTTGTTAGACCAATTCTTAGTTTAAAAAAAGTACAAGTTCTATTCTTTGCTCATTTATCATGGGCAAAGGTGATGCTCTGCCCTAAAGCCATTTGTGTCATGCAATCTGCTTCTCCAATTTTCCATTGAACCACAGGCTGTTGGAGCTGGAGAGGGCCTTGGAGTTTACCAGGACCCCATGCACAGCGGAGACAGGGAGGCCTGGGAAGAAGGGGTAACTTGCCCAGGCTCACAGCACAAGCCAGAGGCAAAACCAGGGCCCAGGCCTTGACTCTCAAGCCAGTGCTCTTACCACAGCACCAGGTTGCCCTGTGCCTTGAACAGCTAGTCTCGACTTTTTCTAACTAGCATTTCATGAACATGCAGGATACATGCGTGGTAAACCCAACTAAGGCACCATTCATATTTTACAGGTGAAAGCACAGAAAAAAAGTCAACTTCAGAATGATTTTTCACTTCATTTCTTACAGTGACCCTCAAAAGGAACTCCTAAAGGGAGCTTGTACTTAGGTCACAAGATAAGGACCTAACGCAGATGAAACATTTGCTCCAGTTCAGGTAATTCTTCACTGTTACCATTTCATTCCCTTTAATAGATTTAGAAAGTCGGCATATCTGGGTCTAAACCAAAATGATTCACTCAGCTTTCCTGAGGGGATGTGAGAGGGCATAGGCAAGGTGTTAGATGAATTCAATTCATATTTAAGGTTTTTGTTTTTTTTTTTTAATTAATATGTAGGTATTTGATATTCAGAGTCTGTTGTTGCCAGCTTTGGATTAGTATTAACTAATAATCTATTTTCAGTACTGCACACTAAAAGCAAAACCACTTGCCCCTTTCATTAGAGGAAGTAACGAGGTGTGGCAGGGTTGGTGGGGTCACATAGAGCCGAGCTCCCTTCAGGTGGTTTGCAAAACTCTAATCTAGACTACAAACCACCAGGTTAGAAGGGGAAACCCAACCTTGGGCTTCCAAGATCCCTTACCTGAGTGAATCTTCGGACTAGGCACGTCTTCCCCACACCGGCATTACCGATTAAAACAATTTTGAACAGGAAATCATAATCTTCCATACTCATTTACACAGCTGCAAGGCAAACACAGGCACGAGTGAGAGAAACCCAGTCAGGCTTGCCCACAGAGCTCCTGCTGCACCAGCCTCGAAATAACAGGTCAGACTCATTTGAAGAGCAATTTAATGCTCCCCTCTGGTGACCCTGCCAGCGAGAGACGAACACAGGTATTTGGTCACAGACGGACTTTATTCCTTCCCAGTTACCTCACACGCCAGAGAGTAAATGACACAGATGACCTGTCACCTGGTAACGTTTATTCCTCCAAATAGTCAGGTCATAGCTTGCGCACGTGATCAGATCGATTTTCTTTTAGCATGGCAACGAGAAACAAACCTATGTGCAGATGAGCTGGGGGTACAAAGTTAGAGGCAAAGGTGAGCGCATCCAAAGCTTAAAGGTAGCTTAGGTGCTGTGTGTGCCTCTGGGGAGGAGGCTAGTGACTGGGAGGCTGAGTCAAGGGAAAGGGCCTTTGAAGGGCTCCTTCAGTCTCCTGTGAAATCTGGGTGTCTTGGTCTTACCTGTGATAGAGCAATCTTCCTTTTCTACCACCTTCCCATCCTACACACATCCCGCCAGCCATACTGATCCTACAGCACCTCCAGTAGTGCCTGTCTTTCATCCTCTGGGTTGTGATATATGACATCTCCCCTGCCTAGGATGCCTGCCTCCCACTCTTTCCGAGTCGTGAAGTCCTTTAATGCCCGATGCAAGTGTTTCCTTCTCTCTGAATCTTTCCCTGCTCTTCCCCCAAATAAAGTTAAACACTATCTCCTTGGTGCTTCCACCATTCCTCTGTCCTAAAACTTCATTTGCTGTAAGCAATTATTTGTTGAAGGGTCTGCCTCACTCTTGAAGAAAGGGACAATGTCTTTCAAGTCTATTTTCCTAGCCCGTGGGACAGAATCCACTTAGTAAACATCTACTCTACAGAATGATTGAATTAATTAATGGACATGTAGCTTAAGTGTAAGCCTTAGTTTCTCCAGCTGTATTTGAAAAAATAATAATACCTGCTCTATTTCAGAGGACGGTTGTAAAGATTTAAAAAGAAACAAAAAGTACAAAAGAGCCTTCGTACCTATAAAGCCCTTTCCCAGTGAAGGCAACTGTGATTTACTGAGTACCTGCTACAGGACTGTGCTAAGTACCACAGGAAGTACAGAGATGAGACAGTCTCTGCCCTCAAGACCAACAAGAGAAAAGTTAAGTAACAAAAAAAAAAAAAACAGGTTCAAGGTAACAGTGGAGCTCACTTCAGAAGGTACAGACAGAATGAGCCCAGGGGACTCTGGAGGGAAAGGAAGAGAACAATCAGCGAGCCCATGAGGGGAAGAGTGTGTGGGAGAGAAAGAGAAGCCTCAGGGACACTCATGCTTAGATCTGAAGCCCACATGGCTGCAGGGTCATGGGGAAGAAAGGAGAGCCCACTGCTCTTATATCTGTCAACCAGCTAGGGAAGTAAACTCCCTGTGTGCCAAGGTGATTTCTACATGCACTGCAATGGATCCTTGGAAAGACGACTGAGATGGCAGCTCAGGGGCTCTGTCTCAGGTCACTGGGACTGTGAAGGAAAAACATCCTCTGCATAAGACTCTGGGGCCATAAGCAGGGTGGCACTTGCTATATAAGGATACTACACTTTATGTATATCTCCCTTTGTCTTCACGTAGCATGAGGCTGGTATTTAGTAATAGATTAACTATTTTACTGATGGTCAGGGAAATTAAGAAGGTAGCTGGAAGTCATAAAGCTAACATCAGACCTCGAGTTCAAGAGGCATATGGTGTCTCCCAAAGAGCTCTAGCTTTGTGGTCAGTGGGACCTAGGGTCAAATCCTGGCTGAACTACCTTCAAAATGTGTGCTTTTGGGCACGTGACGATTTTTACAAGCCTCAACTCCCCCACTGACAAAATAGGGCTAATAACACCTACACCACAGAGTTGTGATGCTTGAAGGAATTAATGGAAACCAGCAAAGACAGGACATGGCTCTTAGCCATCCAAACTCCATAATACAACTTGCAATATGACTTCCATATCTGGATCCTGCCTATACACCAGTCCCATTTTTCATCACTCTTCTTATACCTCACACTCTGGAAAAAAAGATGTGGCTCTTTAAAAATGCACGTTGTCTGTGGCTAAGGCTTGGACTATAAACTCCAGATTACCTGCTGTGGTTACTGTTCTTTTTCTAACAGAAAACATATTACTCAATGAAAGCTCACAAGAGTGTCTGGAAACTATGCTTTGAGGAAGCCCTTCTGTTTTATCCGTAAGGTAATAGCCCAGGCATCACCATCACCAGGTGATACATCTCAGGAGGGAGGATATCCAGAGGAATACTGGCTAGTAACACTTAAATTGACAGCAAAAGTCACACCTTGTCCAGGAAGCAAACATGGCACAAGATATGCAACTGGCCAAGCACTCTCTATTATATTCTGTTACTGTTAATAATAGCTGACAATTAGTCAGTGCTTATTATGTGCCATATTACTCTTCCACATGTATTCACTCATTTAATCCTCATAACAACCCTATGAAATAGGTACTATTTTGATCCCCAGTTTTCAGAAAAGGAAACTGAGGCTCAGAAAGGTTACCCTGTACCTAGTACATTTAATTGAGAAATGTATGTATTTATTCATCTGTGTTTACTTTTTAGTTTTTAATTGTTTGTATTTTCAACTATTAAATGTACAAAATAAAGTTTTAAAAAAATGTTTCTTCAAAAAATGCAAGCTATTAATGTAACCAGTGTAATGTAGTAAGCTTTCCTATTTTCAGTGAGTTAATTTTGTGTGATTTGCAAGCTTAGGAATTTTCTATAGAGTACAGAAATGCAGTATGTTTCAATTTGAAGGCCTATTAAAGTGGAATTATATGATAGTTGAATGCCATATATCATTAGCTTGAAATAGTGAATTGTATGGGTATATTTTAATAAAAGTTAAAACACTAGACTCAAAAAAAAAAAGAAAGCAAGGTTACCATGAAGTCACACAACTTGTCTCAGAACCAGGATTCAAACTCAGATCCTGGGTCCTGCTCCTTCTAAACCAGGATGCTGCCTGCATGCCTTGTAATGGTATCGCTATTATCTGCTGTGAGGGCTGGAAGCTGAGCTCAATGAAACTCCACTTTGCTTGGAACTGCCAGGTTCTAGAATTCCCCTGCTTTGGAAGTATCACACCCACAGTGAGTGGAACCACGCACTGATTGCAGATCAAACTAGCACTGCTCCTCACTGTGCCATCCATGCCCAGATCTCTTTCAGGAGCTGGACCCAAGACATTTGACCCTTTTCCTTGCCTGCCACCCCAACAATTCATTCACCAGTCATCCACATAATTAAGTACCAGGGATATAAACAGAAACATTACTCAGATGAACAAGCTTATGGCAAAACCCTAAATATCATAATCACCACAAAAGCTCTAAATAAATGGATCCATGCATGCACCTGTAGTGAACATAACATTCAAAAAGGAAAAAATAGAGGAAAATTTTTTTGAATGAGTTAAAAAAAAAAGACACAGGAAATGAAATCTATTATGAAAATCTTTTTTAAAAAACAGTTCTAAAGCAATATGATTTGGGCTACTTAAACCATATATCAAAATTATCTTTTTTGAAAAACTGTACTCCCCATTGTACATTAGTGTGTTTTTTCCCTTGTCCTTTTGGGTGGGACTTTGCCCAACGTAACAGATAAAAGAGAGGCTTCTGGTGAATAGAGGTCAAATCCCCCCCAACCTACCCCCACTTCCACTGACTTGTCCTTATTCAAAAACTATGTTTCTTAGGCAGGTCCCTTTTCCTTTCGGGCCCTCGACCTGCTCATCTGTAAACCAAGGCGGGCAGGGGTGGTGAATAGGTGCCCAGGCCCCTTCCCACGACAGCATGGGATACCAGAGAGGCAGCCTGTGTAATGAAATCAAGAAATCCGGGTCTGTTGAATATAATAATTGAATGTTTTTTTAACCTTTCTGACAACAGTCATATATGCTGACTGCAGAAAAAATAGAAAACACAGACAGACAAAAAAGAGAAGAAAATCACTTCTAATCCTTTTCCTTACCCATACCCCATTTGGGGGATAACTGTACTTAACATTTTGGTAAACATCCTTCTAGTCTTTCAATTTATATATAGCCATGTATATGTTTTATAAATGTATGGTTTTTACCCAAAAATAGCATCAGAGACTTACATGATTTTTTTTTATGCAGTGACATTTTCCCAAAATCTAAATCAAAACTCATGGTCGGCAAACAGAATGATTACCAGAGATGCCCTCAGCATTCACTGATTTAACATTTGCTCCTGTGAGCTCAAAATACTTGATGGGAAGGGGGGAAGCTTCATGGTGACATAATTTTGAGCAATATTAAATACTACAACCTAATCTTGGAGATTCAAAAGTTCTGAAAATTCTCACATGAAGAAAACTGCCTAACTTTGTTTAACCCAGGATTTACCAAACATAATTTTAGCTGATAATTCTTTTCTCATATAACACCTTTTAACATCCCTTGCTACTAGGATTCCATGAAACATTAGTGGGACAAATGCTATAGTTTATAGCATTTGAAATCATAGGCTGGACAAGCAGGGTTGCAAGATATGGCAAAAAAAAAAAAAAACACCCAGTTAAATTTGATTTTCAGATAAACAAAAATAATTTTTTAGTGTAAGTATGTTCCAAATATTTCATGGGATGTATGAATCATTTTTTAGTTTATAAGTATGACCCAAATATTGCATGGGGCACACTTATACTAAAAAATTATTCATTGTTTCAATGAGTAATGAATTATTCATTGAATTCAAATTTAAGTAGGTATCCTATATTTTATCTGGCAACTCTTCCTAGGGAAAATGTGAGTAATGAGGTCGTAGTAGAAACAGAAGACCTAAGCATAATACCATGCCCACCCAGAAACAGTGGAAGGAGATGGGCAGGGCATGAGAAACAAGATATCCCTGCTAAATCCAAAACAATCAGAGGACTAAAAAGGGGGCAAAGAGCAAACTTTCAAGAAGGCATAACCGGGCTGGGATTCTTTAGAATTTGGGTCAGACTCCAGTAACAGGGTTCAAACTGGCATATAAGGATGTGCAGGTGAGTCTCTCCCCGCTGGACAATCCCAGAGCACTGTAGGCTTTTCTCTAGTTACATCTTTGCATCTACCTGGTAGAGGAGGCCATACTCTGTCTGTTGCCACTACTGTCCTTAAGGACAAAGACCATGCCTCAACAAGACACTTATCTCTACATATCCCAGGGCTAAACTCAAAAAGTACACATTGGATTGAAAGCTCTTGATTTATCTTTCACCCTAACAAGGTTCTGTCTCAGGAAGCTCATTATTGCTTAATTAGTAGGAGGCAATTACCAAACCTTACTATAATCAACTGCTGCAAGCTTACTTGCTTTAACATCAGCTGCTAATTTCATGTTATTGCAAGTTAATTATTCTCCTCACCCACCTGTGCCATGGCTGCTCCTCGTTCATCAGGCCTTAATCTCCAGCCTTCTCATATGGCCCTTTACAGTTTACAAAATGTGTTTTAAGAAAATAATCTAATCTGGACCTTCCAACAACCACATGAGCAGTTTCTTATCATTCACTATGCAGGTAAGGAAATCGAGGTTTAGGTGATGAAGTGACTCACACAAAGTCACAGATTAGTGAGTGGCATGGTGGCTTCTGCATCCCAGCCACCTACATCTCCCCTTTGCCACACTGTTTTCCTGGGTTCTTACATATTTTCAACATGATTTGGACACTTTCTATGCCAGGAACTTTGCTAAGTGTTTTCCACATATAATCTTATTTAATTTTTTCAACAGGCCCATTAGGTGGGTGTTATTATTATTCTCATTTTACAGATGAGGAAACTGAGGTTTGGAGAACTTAATTTGTTCAAAAATCACACAGCTAATGAATAAAAGTACTAGGATTCAAAACCCAGGTCTTTCTGGAAAAAAAGTAAGTTGGTGCTCTATTTCACTCCTTATACTAAAATAAATTCCAGGTAGAGTCAAGATTTAGATCTTAAAATTATGAGAAAAATTAAAGCATGAAAATACTAGAAGAAAACATGATATATATAAAAACTTAAAATGGGTAAGGTGTTCTCAGAGCTACTCAAAATCAAGGAAATAAGATAAAAAGATTGACAAATGTGCATGGCAAAACAATAAAAAATGTAGAATTGACTAAAATATCTGCAATATATATAACCGAGGGCTAATTTCCTTAAATACATAGAGTTCCCAAAATTCAATAAGAATAAATTCAATAAACCAATATTTAAAAAAATGTGCAAAAGATATTAGCAGATGGTTCACAAAGAAGAAAATAAAAATGGCTCAATATTAAAAAATGCTTACCCTTGTTCATAACAGAAATACAAATTCAAACAATGAGAAGACTTTTATTTAAATTTTGTGATAAAACATTTATAGCATAAAATTTGCCATTTTAACCATAAGTAGCATTAATTACATTCACTGTACAACCATCACCACTATCTATTTTCAGACTATTTTCATCACCCAAAACAGAAACTCTGTGCTGAGTAAGCAACAATTCCCCATTCCTGATAACCTCTGTTCTACTTTCTGTCTTTATGAAATTACCTGTTCTAGATATTTCACATAAGTGTTCATATAATTTTTGTCCTTTTGTGTATGATTTATTTCACTGAGCATGTTTTTAAGGTTCATCCACATTGTAGCATATATCAGTACTTCATTACTTTTTATGGCTGAATAACATTCCACTGTCTGTATATACCACATTTTGTTTATCAGTTCATCTGCTGATGGACACTGGGGTTGTTTCCACCTTCTATCTATTGTGAACATTGCTGCTATGAAAACTTGTGTGCAAATATCTGTTTTCTCTGCTTTCAGTTCTTTTGGGTATATACCCAGGAGTGGAATTGCCAAGTCATATGGTAATTCTATGATTAAAATTTTGAGGAACTGCCCAAATGTTTTCCACAGTGCCTGTACAATTTTACATTCCCACCAGCAATGCATGAGGGCTCCAAATTCTCCGCATCCTCACCAACACTTGTTATTTGCCGTTTTTTAAGTAATAGCCATCCTAGTTGAAATATAACTCATTGTGGTTTTGATTTGGATTTCCCTGATGGCCAATGATGTTGAGCATCTTTTCGTGTGTTTATTGGCCATTTGTATATGTTCCTTGGGGAAATGTCTATTCAAATCCTTTCCCCCCCTTTTGAAATTGTATTGTTTGTCTTTTTGTTGTTGAGTATGAGAGGTCATTTTTTAAAAATCTCTGTATTGAAAAATTATGGGGAAATGGGACACTCATACACTGCTGGTAGTAGGTAAATCAATACAACCCCTATGGAGGGCAGTATTGAATTTAAAACTAAAAATGCTATTGCAAACCCTGAGAGCTAGCAATTCCACTTCTAAGAATCTATCCTATATGTATACTCACACACATGAACAAAGACACGTAGAGTAAGAGAGTCATTACAACATTGTTTGTAATAGCAAATATGAAAACAACCTAAAAGTCCATCAGCAGGAAAGTGTTTTATAGATTATGGCAACCATATCTCAATATACCACACAGCCTGCTATGGACACCTGCAAGATGCATTAAGTCAAAGAAGCAAGATGCAGGATGGTGTGTATAGTACAAAAAAGGAGGCACCATGTAATTATATATCTGTATATTCATAAAATATCTCTGGAAGGATACAAAGAAACTGGGAGCACTGCTTGCCCCCGGGGAGGCTGTAACATCTAGCTCTTTCTAGGAAAAATAGATAACCTCTGACTCAACAAATTATATTCTGTTCTTCTATTCAGTCTACAGTAGTGCTTAAAGGCAAGACAGTTTTCCTAATACTGTCCTAATACTGAGACAGGTCCATCTAAAAATCTCTTTTGGGTGCTCTATTTCTGTCTGTCTTTCTACTTGTCTGCCCTTCATGTCCCACCCAGACTCTGGAGTTGCTTTTTCCAGTTCATTGTATCGTTGCTTTCTCAGCCCAGGGAATCCCTACCTGCTGGAGTCAACATTTCAGACCAGCTTCCCTCGAAACCAAGTACCCATCCTATGACAACGTAAAACAGTGGATCAGACGGTAGCTCACTGCTGTCACTGGTAAAAACAAAACTCTTGCATATTTGTATTGTATATCACAGCTTAGAACGTACTCTCACAACACTATGACCCAGAATCTCCCTGAGGAAGCAGGGGGGGCAGGTCTCTTTCTCTGTAGTTTACAAAGATGGGAATTGAAACCCAGAAATAGATTTGCTCAGGCCATACAGCACATAAGCAACGGAGCCAGAAAGGCACACACAGGTCCGCTGACCCTAAATCTGGGCTGCTGCCAGGACAAAAAAGGTCTGCAAATATAAATTCCTCTGGGCAAGGCCAAGGGTATAACCACCAGGGGCGACTGGCATAGACCCGTGGACCAGGGTGGGGTAAGGAGAAAGGAGCACAAAAACAGCCCTTAGGATTATTTTTTAAGACATGCAAAAATTTTAAAAGGCAAGTCTGAGAGCTCCACAATATAATTTTTAAAAATCAAGGCAGAGACTTCCGGGAAGGTGGCGGACTAGTAAGACACGGGAATCTCTTCTCCAGAAAAATAGCTAGAGGACAGGATGGAACAGCCCCGAAAAGATCTTCTAGGGTTTAGGACAGCAGGTGAAGGCTGCACACCACCCAGAGGAGAGAGGGACAAAAGAGGGAAATCATGACGACAGAACCGTGAGTTGGAGCTAGTGGCTTCTGCTGCTGCTGCTGCTGCTGCTGCCCACACCCTCTCCCACACTCCTCTAGGCCTGCGACCACAGACAAAGAGGGCTCCAGAGATCTACCACTCCTGGAAAGGGGAGAGAGAGGAACACAGCCTTAGGCTGACTCAGGTTCTGACATGTAAATTCGGGCTGCAGAGCCCCACGGACCCTTCCACATGGCAGTTGGCCCCGGGAGCCTAGGAAGGAGTGGAGAAATCCGACCCTTACAACCTCCCTCTCTTCTAGCCTGGACTAATTGTTGAGGACTCCACAGAGGAGGGGAGAGAGAGCCTGGGGCTGACCCTGCTTTTGACTCCCAGGTTTGGTCTGCCCTGTCCCGAGAGCCCTTCCAGGCCAGGTGGGGTTGCGCCATTGTTTGCCTTGGAGCCTACAAGGGGCTAAAGATATACAAACCTCCCAGTCTCCTCCTCTACTAACAGGGACTGATTGTTGAGGATGCAGAAGGGAGTGGAAATATTTCCTAGCAGGGAAAAGGGGAGCACTACAAGAGAAGTCTGGAGAACTGTCTCAGAAAATTTGAATTACAAGGCTCTTAGCCCCCAGACAGGAAGCTCTATCACATTGATCTGGTCTGTGTCACAACAAATACGCTCCGACCAGGCATTGAATTGAGAGCTGTCCATCTCCTGGCAGACCAAGGAATTGCACATAAAAAAATTAATAAGTAGGAGAGGCTTTTCCTGGCCTCTATAGCCTCCCTGCCCAAGGCCCTAGGAAACGACTCTACAACCAATTACTGGGTCCAGTGCCCAGTTTTGAGCAACCAGCAGAACAATCCTAACAATCAAGGTTGAGCAAAAAATCAAAGAGCTGTGGTAACTCACAGCCTCCTGCCACTAAAACCCCATAAAAGAGAAAGAGATAGAGCATCTAAGTAAAATACAACCTAACCACATGCCTAAGCACCAGCAAAAAATTACGAGCCATACTAAGAAAATAGAAGACATGGCCCAAGAAAAGGAATACAGCAAAATCCCAGAAGAGATGCAGAATTTGAGAGAACTAATCAGTGAGATGAGCACAAATTTCCAAAATCAAATTAATGAGATGAAAGAGAATATAGTTAAAGAGATCAATGACATCAAGAAGTCACTGAGCAAACGCAAAGAACAATTTGAAATCATGAAGAGAAAAGTAACGGAGTTCATGGGAATGAAAGACACAATAGGTGAAGTCAAAAATACATTTGAGGCATACAACAGCAGACTCAAAATGATAGAAGAAAGAATAAGTGATACCGAAGACAGAGCAGCTAAAATTGAAGAGAGAAAAGAACAGAGAGAGAAAAGAATGGAAAAAATTGAGCAGGGTCTCAGAGAGTTGAATGACAACACAAAACGCAAGAACATATGTGTCATGGGAGTTCCAGAAGGAGAAGAGAAAGGAAAAGGGGCAGAAAGAGTATTTGAGGAAATAATAGCTGAAAATTTCCCAACTCTCACGAAAGAAATGAACTTACATGTCCAAAAAGCACACCGTACCCCAATGAGAATAAATCCAAATAGACCTAAGCCAAGACACATATTATTCAGAATATCAAATTTAAAAGATAAAGAGAAAATTCTCAGAGCAGCAAGAGAGAAGCAAACGATCACATACAAGGGACGTCAAATAAGACAGTGCAGATTTCTCTTCAGAAACCATGGAGGCGATGGGGGCGGATGTAGCTCAAATGGTTGGGCGTCCGTCTGCCATATGGAGGGACCTGGGTTCGATCCCCGGGACCTCCCGGTAAAATGAAAAATATATATATATAGAAGGCGCATGGGCTGCCAGGCTCTGTGTGCCGCTGAGCTGTCGGGCCCCGAGAGCCATGCAGCAGGATGATGACGTAACGGGAGAGACAAGACGAGATGCTCCGAAAGCTCCAGAAGCCAGGAGCTGAGGTGGCACAGGCAGCAGAATACCTCTGTCCTACATCGGAGGTCTCCAGGATCGAATCCTGGTGAAGACTGGAGGAGGAGGATGAGAAGAGATGGCAGGAAACAGACACAGAGAATTGCCCAGCAAATGGACACAAAACAGCAAATGGGGAAGGGGGTGTTTAAAATGGATAAAGTAAAATAAAATCTTTAAAAAAAAAAAAAAAAAGAAACCATGGAGGCGAGAAGACAATGGTATGATACAATTAGGAAACTGAAAGAGAAAAACTGTCAGCCGAGAATTCTTTATCCAGCAAAACTGTCCTTCAAATATGAAGGTGAATATAAAGTATTCACAAACAAACAGACAGTAAGAGAGTTTGCAAAAAAGAATCCACCTTTGCAGGAAATATTAAAGGAAGCCTTAGAACCTGAAAGAAAAAGACAGGAGAGAGAGGCTTAGAGGAGAGTATAGAAGAAAGAAAAGCAGAAAGGATAACCAAAAGAGGAAAAAGAGAGATGAAAATAAGATGACATATGAAAACCAAAGAATAAAATGGAGAAAGAAAATAGTGCATTTTCAGTAGTATCATTGAATGTGAATGGATTAAATTCCCCAATCAAAAGATACAGGCTCACAGAATGGATAAAAAAACATGAGCCATCCATACACTGCTTACAAGAAACTCACCTCAGACCCAGGGATACAAACCGGCTGAAAGTAAAAAGTTGGAAAAAGATACTCCACGCAAATAGTAAATAAAAAAGAGCGGGGAGTAGCTATACTAATATCAGACAAAACAGACTTCAAATGCAAAAAAGTGATAAGAGATGCGGAAGGCCATTATATATTAATAAAAGGGATGATCCTTCAGGAAGATATAACAGTCATAAATATCTATGCACCTAACCAGGGTGCCCCAAAATATATGAGACAAACTCTGGCAAAACTGAAGGGAGAAATAGACATTTCTACAATAATCGTTGGAGACTTCAACACCCCTCTCACATCATTAGATAGAACAACTAGACAGAAGATCAACAAGGAAACAGAGAACTTGAACAATATGATAAACAAGTTAGACCTAACAGACATATACAGAACACTGCATCCAAACTCAGCAGATTATACATTCTTCTCAAGTGCCCATGGATCTTTCTCCAGGATAGATCACATGTTAGGTCACAATACAGCTCTCAATAAATATAAAAAGATTGAAATTATACAAAGCACCTTCTCAGATCATAATGGAATGAAATTAGAAATCAATAACAGACAGGAAAAAAGGAAATTTGCAAATGTGTGGAGACTGAACAACACATTCCTAAATATTCAGTGGGTCAAAGAAGAAATTGCAAGTGAAATCAGTAAATATATTGAGACAAATGAAAATGAGAACACAACATATCAAAACTTATGGGATACAGCAAAGGCAGTCTTGAGAGGGAAATTTATAGCCCTAAATGCCTATATTAAGAAACAAGAAAGACCTAAACTCAAAGATTTAACTGAACAACTTGAGAAACTAGAAAAAGAACAGCAAACCAATCCCAAAGCAAGCAGAAGGAAAGAAATAATAAGTATTAGAGCAGAAATAAATGAAAATGAGAACAGAAAAACAATAGAGAAAATCAACAAAACCAAAAGCTGGTTCTTTGAGAAGATCAATAAAATTGACAAACCCCTCGCTAGACTAACAAAGAAAAAAAGAGAAAAGATGCAAATAAATACAATCAGAAATGAAAGGAGGGAAATTACAAATGACCTCACAGAAATAAAAAGAATCATAAGAGGAAATTATGACAAACTATATGCCAACAAACTAGACAACCTGGATGAAATGGACAAAATTCTAGAAACACATAACCAACCTACACTGACACAACAAGATATACAAGAACTTAACAAACCAATCACAGTTAAGGAGATTGAATCCATCATCAAAAATCTCCCAGCAAAGAAAAGTCCAGGACCAGATGGGTTCACAGGTGAATTCTACCAAGCATTTCTAAAAGAATTAACACCAATCCTGTTTAAACTCTTCCAAAAAATTGAAGAGGAGGGAAAATTACCCAACACATTTTATGAAGCCAACATCACTCTAATACCAAAGCCAGATAAAGATTCCCCAAGAAAAGAAAATTACAGACCAATCTCTCTTATGAACATAGATGCAAAAGTTCTCAACAAAATACTTGCAAATCGAATACAACAGCATATCAAAAGACTTATACATCACGACCCAGTGAGATTTGTTCCTAGTATGCAAGGCTGGTTCAACATAAGAAAATCAGTCAATGTAATACACATTAACAAATTGAAGGAAAAAAACCACATGATCATCTCAATAGATGCAGAAAAGGCATTCTACAAAATCCAACATCCTTTTTTGATAAAAATACTTCAAAAGATAGGAATAAAAGGAAAATCCCTCAATATGATGAAAGGCATATATGAAAAATCCACAGCCAACATCATACTCAATGGGGAAAGGTTGAAAGCTTTCCCTCTAAGATCAGGAACAAGACAAGGATGCCCACTGTCACCATTGTTATTCAACATTGTACTAGAAGTTCTAGCTAGGGCAATTAGACAAGACAAAAAAATTAAAGGCGTCCAAATAGGAAAAGAGGAAGTAAAACTCTCACTGTTTGAGGATGACATGATCCTGTATTTAGATTTAGATCCTGTATTTATTCTGGTATAAATGCGTTACTATGATCCTGTATTTAGAAAATCCTAAAGTATCCACAACAAAGCTACTTGAACTAATAAATGAGTTCAGCAAAGTAGCAGGATACAAGATCAACACACAAAAATCAGTAATGTTTTTGTACACTAGTACTGAAAAATCTGAGGAGGAAATCAGGAGGAAAATTCCATTTTCAATAGCAACAAAAAGTCTCAAATACCTAGGAGTTAAGTTAACCAAAGAAATACTGGACCTATATGCAGAAAACTACAAAACAATGCTAAAAGAAATTTTAAAAGAACTAAACAATGGAAAGACATGCGTGTTCATGGATTGGAAGAATAAATATCATGAAGATGTCAATTTTGCCCAAACTGATTTATAGATTCAATGCAATACCAATCAAAATCCCAACAGCTTACTTTATAGAATTAGAGAAGGCAATTACCAAATTTACCTGGAAGGGTAAGTGCACCCAAATAGCCAAAAACATTCTAAAAAAGAAGAGCAATGTGGGAGGAATTTCACTGCCTGGCCTTGAAACATATTACAAAGAAAGCTACAGTGGTCAAAACAGCATGATACTGGCATAAAGACAGACACATCGATCAGTGGAATAGAATTGAGAATCCAGAAATATACCCTCACCTATACAGTCAACTGGTCTTTGACAAACCTACCAAGCCCACGCTAATGGGAAAAACAGTCTCTTCAACAAATGGTATTGGGAGAACTCGATATCTATAATCAAAAGAATGAAAGAGGACCCCTATCGCACCCCCTATACAAGAATCAACTCAAAATGGATCAAAGATCTAAATATAAAAGCCAGGACCATAAAAGTTGGAAACAACCCAGGTGTCCATCAACAGATGAATGGATAAACAAACTGTGGTCTATTCACACAATGGAATATTATGCAGCTATAAGAAGAAATGAAGTCATAAAGCATATAGCAAAATGGATAAACCTGGAGGACATTATGTTGAGTGAAGCAAGCCAGACACAAAAGGACAAATACTGTATAAATGTATTACTATGAACCAAATATATTGTGTAATATATTGTTTGATGTAAAAAAAAAATAATTATATGTATCCATTACATTTAATTGAGAAATGTATATATTTATTCATCTGTGTTTACTTTTTAGTTTTTAATTGTTTATATTTTCAATTATTAAATGTACAAAATAAAGCTAAAAAATGTTAAAAAAAAATCAAGGCAATAAAATGTCTCATTTTATTCTGGTATGTAGTCTTTTATATTTTCCTATTTCCTAGAACTATAAAATAATTTTAGGGTACCACACATCTAAAAAAAAATGAAAACTAATCACTCAATCAGCATTTCCCTAGCACAAAACAAAGCAAATGTCTGAATATCTTCTTTAAGTAGTAATGCTCTTTCACTTTCAATAGCAAGAGACTGCTCGTGCTAGGCATCACTAGACTGAGCACAGATATGGCTTTCCACAAACAGTTGAAAGGAGAAGGGAGGGGACCACTGCTTAGGAGCCTCTTGGGCCTACACTCAGTTAACTCCCCAGAAAGAGCTAATTTGTTTTGTGCCACTACACCTGGGAGCAGCTGCTTGACAAAGAGTCTTGGACACGCCTGGAAATACTGGCACCCTATTTCTTTGGGGAAAAAATACCCTTCCCATTCATTAATCCCTTTCCAAGATGGGAAGGTGGGGGAGCTTCTATCCGCAAAACATGTTTGTTGAACTGATCTAAAAAAGGCCTTTCTAGACCCAACTTGCTGTTTCCCTCTTCTGTACAAGCAGGCAAGCCTCCCTCAGTTATCCTCCTCCAACAATAAACAATACCACCCACAAAGAGCTCCATGGTTTTGTCCCGCTGCCCTCCCCCTGTGTTCTCTAAATCAAGGATTGTCTCTAATCTTTCCTCTGCAGAAGCTTTCCTGCGCCTTGCCTGGCTGGACCGGAAGGGTCTCCTTATCAGCATCTTACTCCGTCCCCCCACTCCTCCCCCCAGCAAAGCACACAATGCAGATCAGCCCGGAAACCTGAGGTCAGGGTCAGGGCCATGGCCATGGCCACGGCCCAGAACTGGGCTGCAAGCATTTCCGCTGGTGGCCTCTGTCCCTTGGGCAAGAACAGAGGTGTCTCCTTCCCTGCTAGAAAACTCACTCCAGGCTGGACCCTTTCCTCAGCGATTCCCTCCTCACAAATGGGAAGCAAGTGTCCCTACGGTTTGGGACCCCAATGGCTGAGGATAAAATATAGAAATTCTCCCAAGTGCTCAAGTCCCATCTCACACAAGAGAATGACTATTTGTCTAGAGTCTACTATGTGCTAGATGCTTTATACACCCTGTCTCTATTTAATCCTTGAAAAAGCACACTAGGCCGGATTTCTTAGTTACCATTACTTTGAATATGTTTTTACATCTATATAGATCACCTCTAGTTTGCTAAATTATTTCCTGTGCATTACCTTATCTACAGACTGGCAAATTGCTAGGCGGAAGATAGGATAGAAATTCTCCCTCCCCTGTCCCACGCACATACACACACAACCCACACCTGCTCCCTCTGCACCAATCTGACTCAGGATCTTGTCAGCTCACACCCAGACAGGTTTGTTTGTTTTTTTAAGATTTATTTTAATTGCAACAACAGATACAGGCCATTTTAGATCATCACATTACCTGCAGAACTGTGTGGGAGAGAGTGTAGACTACAATGTGAACTATGGTCCAGGTGTGTTTATCAGTTGCAATGAATGTGCTATACTAATGAAGGATGTTTATGTGTTAAGGTGTGGGAGGTGTGGGGAGTAGGGCCTTTGGGAATCCCTATATTTTTTGTGTAACATTTATGTAATCTAAGGATCTTTTAAAAAAAAATTTTTTTAATTATTATTAAAAAAAAGATTTATTTATTTCTCCCCTCTCCCTGCCCCGCCCCTTGTTGTTTGCGCTTGCTGTCTGCTATCTGTGTCTGTTTGTTGTGTCCTCCTCTTCTTTTTTAGGAGGCACTGGGAACCAAACCCAGGACCTCCCATGTGGGAGGGAGGTGCCCAATGGCTTGAGCCACCTCTGCTCCTGCTTATTGTATCTCTCCTTGTGTTTCCTTGTTGTGTCTCTTCGTTGCATCATCTCATTGCATTATCTCGCCATGCCAGCCCATTGTGTCAGCTGGCTGTCTTGCTTGTCTTCTTAAGGAGGCACTGGGAACCGAACCCAGGACCTCCCAGGTGGTAGGTGGGCACCCAACTGCTTGAGCCACATCCGCTTCCCCAGACATTTTCTAAAGATTTATTTATTTACTTTATCCATTTTACCCCCCACCCCTGAGACATTTTATTGAAGTCTTACCAGGCTTCCTGGGTCCAATTTACGAAATGTTTTCCTAAAAGTGCCTATTAATTCTCAGCCTACAGAACAAAGTTGAAGCTCCTTAGCTTAGCATAACAAGGCTCATTAACATATGGCCCAAATTCACTTCTCCCCACATCCTTTAAACTCCATCACAAAGACTTTTCCTCCTCTCTCCAAATCCACCATGTCCTTTCATGCCTCTATCCCTTTTCATATGCTCTTCCCCCTCTCTGGTATATACTCTTTCTCCTGCTGTAGAATTCCTTCTTATCCTATAAGATGAAGCTCAGATGTTTGCTCTGCTGTAATTTCTTCCCAAATATCCCATGTGGAATCAATGCCTTCTTTATGTCCTCAACAACCCACTGTAAATAACATAATCCAAGCAATCAAGCATTCATCCCATTGTATTATAATTATCTGTTCACCTGCCTCTCTAAACCCTGAGTTCCTCAAACTAAAATTCAACAAGTAGTTACTGAAGAAATGACCAAGCATGGGAGAAATTTTTAAGATAAAAAATAAGCAAAGTCTTTCAAAGAATTTTAGATTTTAAAAAGTCTAGTGGGGCTGCAGATGTGGCTCGAGCAATTAAGTGCCTGCTTCCCACATGGGAGGTCCCAAGTTCAGGTCCTGGTGCCTCCTAGGGAGGAAAACAAACAAACAAACAAACAAACAACAAGCAAAACAGTTCTCCAGACTTCTCTGGTAGTGCCCCCCCTTTTCCCAGCTAGGAAATATTTCCACTCCCTCCTGAGTCCTCAACAATCAGTCCCTGTTAGTAGAGGAAGAGATTGGGAGGTTTGTATATCTTTAGCCCCTTGCAGGCCCCAAGGCAAACAATGGCGCAGCCCCACCCGGCCTGGAAGGGCTCTTGGGACAGGGCAGACCAAAAGTAGGGTCAGCCCCAGGCTCTCTCTCCCCTCTCCTGTGGAGTCCTCAACAATTAGTCCAGGCTAGAAGAGAGGGAGGTTGCGAGGGTCGGATTTCTTCAGTCCTTCCTAGGCTCCCAGGGCAAACTGCCGTGTGGAAGGGTCTGTGGGGCTCCACAGCCCAAATTTGCAGGTCAGAACCTGAGTCAGCCTAAGGCTGTGTCCCTCTCTCTCTCCTTTCCTGGGGTGGTAGATCCTGGAGCCCCCTTTGTCTGTAGTCGCAGGCCCAGAGGCCCGAGAATTCTAAAGAGTGTGGGGGAGGGTGCCAGCAGTAGCAGCCGCTACTGGTTCCAACTCACAGTTCTGTCGTCGCGATTTCCCTCTTTTGTCCCTCTCTCGTCTGGGTGGTGTGCAGCCTTCACCTGCTGTCCTAAACCCTAGAAGATCTTTTTCGGGGCTGTTTCAGCCTGTCCTCTAGCTATTTTCCTGGAGAAGAGATTCCCATGTCTTACTAGTCAGCCATCTTCCTGGAAGTCCCCAGCAAAACAGATGAAAGATTCAACTCCAGGGAGCTGATGTGGCTCAATGGTTGAGCGCCAGCTTCCCACAAACGAGGTCATGAGTTCAATCTAGTAGGATACTTCTGGAAAGATGGAGGACCAGAAAGACACAGGACTCTCTTCTTTCCCAGAAAAATAGCTAGAGGACAGGCAGAAACAGTCTGGAAAAAATCTGCTAGGATTTAGGACACTAAGGGAAGGCTGGATACCTCCCAGAAGAGAGAGGGGCAAAGGAAAAGAATTGTGATGGCAAAACTGTGAGTTAAAAACCACAGCTGAAACTGCCAGCATCCACCCCACCCTATAGACATTTTTTAATTCTCAGGCCTCAGGGCCAGCTACTACAGACAAAGAGGGCCCAAGGGATCCACCTCCCCTGGAAAGGGGAGAGAGAGGGACACAGCCTAAGGCTGACTCAGCTTCTGACCCACAAATTTGGTCTGCTGTGTCCCAGGAGCCCTTCCAGGCCAGGTGGGGCTGTGCCATTGTTTTTCTTGGCAGCCAGCAAGGGACTAAAGGGATATGACCCTCCCAATCTCCCTCTCTACTGACCAGGACAGGTTGTTGAGGATGAAGACGGGAGTGGAATTATTTCCTACCTGGGGAAAAGGGAGGAGTCTGCCAACAAAGGTTGGAGAACTGCCTCTGAGAAAGTCTGAATTACAGGCCTTTGCCTCCAGGCAGGATACTCTATCACACTGATCCCATGTTGCAGGGAACACACTCTGACCAGGCATTGAACTGAGAGATGCCAAAAAAGCACCATCTGCTGGTGGACCAAGGAAGTGCAAGTAAGGAAATTAAAAGTAAATAAGAGAGGCTTTTTCCAGCCTTTTTAGCCTCCATCCCCAAGGCCCTTGGAAGCAGGTCTGCAACCCATTACTGGGTCCAGGGCCCAGACTTGAACAACTAATAGAGACAATCCTAAAGACCCAGAACAAATTGAACCAAGAATCAAAGAACAGCAGTAACACACAGCCTCCCGCCACTAAATCCCTACAAAAGAGAGGAGAAATTGAGCATCTGAGTAAACTCAACATCCTAATCAGATGCCTAGACATCAGCAAAAAATTACAAGCCATACTAAGAAAATGGAAAAAATTAACCAAGAAAAGAAAATTATCAAAGCCCCAGAAGAGACGCAGTATTTCAGACAACTAATCAACAAGATTCATACAAATTTCCAAAATCAAATTAATGAGTTAAAAGACAGTATGGCTAAAGAGGTAAAGGACATCAAGAAGACACTGAGCAAGCACCAAGAAGAAATAAAAAAACTGAACAGAAAAGTAACAGAGCCCATGGGTATGAAAGACACAATAGGTGAGCTCAAAAACACATTAAAGGGGAGCCAATGTGACTCAGTGGTTGAGTACTGGCCTCCCACAGGCAAGGTCCCAGGTTCAATGCCCGGCCTCAGTACCTAAAAAAAAAAACACATTAGAGGAGTGGATATGGCTCAAGCAGTTGAGCACCCATCTCCTACATGGGAGGTCCCGGGTCAGTTCCCAGTGCCTCCTAAAGAAGACAAATGAACAACAAACAGACATCAAGGGAAAAAAAAACCAAGCAGACAATGAGCAAAAACAATGAGTAGACAAAGGGAAAAAATAAAATAAAAACAAGCAGACAAGGAGTAGACAAGGAGCAGAAACAAATGAGCAGGGAGCAGGTATAGCTCAAGAAGTTGAGCACCTGCATGGGAGGTCCCTGGTTTGGTTCTCAGTGCCTCCTAAAGAAAAAAAAGAAAAAGGGAAAAACAGACAATGAGCAAAACCAATGAGCAAGAGGGCCAGTGGAGGGGAGGTGCAGAGAAGCCCATTTCCATGGGCATTTAAAAAAAAAAACATTAGAGGCATACAACAGCAGACTCAAAATGATAGAAGAACTAAGCAATGGAGAAGACAGAGCAGCTGCAATTGAAGGGAGAGAAGAATAGAGAGAGAAAAGAATGGGAAAAAAATGAGCAGGGGCTCAGGAAGTTGAATGATAACACAAAGTGCAACGACATACATGTCATGGGAGTTCCAGAAAAAGAGAAAGAAAAGGGACAGAAAGAGTGTTTGAGGAAATAATGGCTGAAAATTTCCCAACTCTCATGAAAGAACAGACTTTAAATACAAAAAAGTTATGAGATATGGAAGGCCATTACATATTAATAAAAGGAACAATCCGCCAGGAAGAAATAACAGTCATAAATATCTACACACCTAACCAGGGTGCTCCAAAATACCATGGCAAAAGTGATGGGAGACATAGACATCTCTATAATAGTAGCTGGAGACTTTAACACTGCACTCACACCATTAGATAGAAGAACTAGACAGAGGATCAAAAAGAAAACAGAGAACTTGAACAATATGATGAATGAGCTAGACCTAACAGACATGTACAGAACATTGCACACAAACTCAGTAGGTTATACATTCTTCTCAAGTGCCCATGGATCTTTCTCCAGGATAGACCACATGTTATATCAGAAGGCAGATCTCAAATATAGAAAGATTAAAATTATACAAAGCACCTTCTCAGATCATAATGGAATGAAACTGGAAATCAATAATAGACAAGAAAGAAGTAAATTCGCAAATGTGTGGAATCTGAACAACACATTTGTTCCTAAATAATCAGTGGGTCAAAGAAAAAATTGTAAGTGAAAATAGTAAATATATTGAGACAAATGAAAACGAGAACACAACTTATCAAACCTTAAGGGATACAGCAAAGGCAGTGCTGAGAGGGAAACTGATAGCCCTAAACGCCTATATTAAAAAAGAAGAAAGAGCTAAAATCAAAGATCTAACTGAACAACTGGAGAAACTAGAAAAAGAACAGTAAACCATTCCCAAAGCAAGCAGAAGGAAAGAAATAATAAAGACTAGAGCAGAAATAAATGAAATTGAGAACAAAAAATAGGGAAAATCAACAAAACCAAAAGCTGGTTTTTTGAGATCAATAAAATTGACAAAACCTTAGCTAGACTAACAAAGAAAAAAAGAGAGAAGACGCAAACAAATAGAATCAGAAATGAAAAGGGGAAAGTTATGACTGAAACCTCAATATAAAAAAGATCATAAGAGGATATTATGAGAAACTGTATTCCAACAAACTAGACAATCTAGATGAAATGGACAAATTCCTGGAAGTTCACAAACAATCTCCACTGCCACTACAAGAAATACAAGAATTTAACAAATAAATTACATTTAAAGAGATTGAATCAGTCATCAAAAATCTCCTATCAAAGAAAATTCTAGGACCAGATGGCTTCACTTGTGAATTCTACCAAGCATTTTGAGAAGAATTAATACCAATCCTGTTTAAACTCTTTGAAAAAATTCAAGTGAAGGAAAAATTACCCAACACCATTTATGAAGCCAACATCACCCTAATACCAAAGTCAGATAGGAATAGTACAAGAAAAGAAAATTACTGACCAATCTCTCTAATGAACATAGATGCAAAAATTCTTAACAAAATACTTGCAAATCAAATCCAATAGCATATAAAAAGACATATAATGCAACCAAGTGGGATTTATTCCTGGTATGCAAGGGTGGTTCAACAAGAGAAAACCAATTAATGTAATACACCACATTAACAAAACAAAAGGGAAAAAGCTACAGCATCTCGATTGATGCAGAAAAGGCATACGACAAAATCCAGCATCCTTTCTTTATAAAAAACATTTCGAGGGGAGCAAATATAGCTCAAGTGGTTAAGTGCCTGCCTCACATATATGAGGTCCCAGGTTCAATTCCTGGTACCTCCTAAAAAAAAAACCTCTCATTGGGGAGCAGATGTAGCTCAGTTGGTTGAGTGCCGGCTTTCCATGTACGAAGTCCTGGGTTCAATACTTGGAACCTCAAAAAAAAAAAAAAAAAAACATTTTGCAAGAGAAGAATAGAAAGAAAATTCCTCAATATGATAAAAAAAAAAGTTACATATGAAAAATCCACAGCCAACATCATACTCAATGGAGAAACGCTGAAATCTTTCATTGTAAGATCAGGAACAACACAAGGATGCCCACTGTCACCACTGTTATTCAACATTGTACTAGAAATTCTAGCTAGGGCAATTAGACAAGAAAAAAAAAGCATCCAAACAGGAAAAGAGGAAGTAAAACTCTCAGTATTCGCAGATGACATGATCCTATATTTAGAAAATTCTGAAATGTCTACATCAAATCTACCTGAGTTAACAAATGACTTCAGCAAAGTGGCAGGATACAAGATCAGCACACAAAAACCAGTAATGTTTCTGTACACTTGTATTGAACAATCTGAGGAATCAGGGATATAATTCCATTTACAATAGCAATAAAAAGATTCAAATACCAAGAAATAAATGTAACCAAAGAAATACAGGGCCTATATGCAGAAAACTACACAATGTTAAAAGAAATCAATGAAGATCTAAACAAATGGAAAGACATTCCATGTTCGTGGATTGGAAGACTAAATATTGTGGAGATGTCAATCCTACCCAAACTCATTTATAGATTCAATGTAATTCCAACCAAAATTCCAACAGCCTACTTTATAGAAATAGGAAAAGCAATTACCAAATTCATTCGGAAGGCAAAGTGCACTCAAATAACCAAAAGCATTCAAAAAATGAAAAGCAATGTGAAAGGAATTTCACTGCCTGACCTTGAAACATATTACAAAGCTACAGTGGTTAAAACAGCATGATACTGGCATATAGATAGACATATCAATCAGTGAAACAGAATTGAGAGAGTCCAGAAAAAAATCCTCACCTCTACAGCCAACAAGTTTTCGACAAACCTACCAAAGCCATGTTAATGGCACAAAACAGTCTCTTCAAATAATGGTGCTGGGAGAACTGGATATCCATAACCAAAAGAATGAAGGAGGATCCCTATCTCACTCCCTATTCAAGAAGCAACTCAAAATGGATCAAAGACCTAAATATAAAAGCCAGGACTATAAAACTACTAGAAGTAAATGTAAGGAAACATCTTCAAGACTTTGTGGTAGATGGTGGTTTCATGGACCTTGCACCCAAAGCACTAGCAACAAAAGGAAAAATAGATAAATGGGACCTCCTCAAAATTAAACACCTTTGCACCTCATAGGACTTTGTTAAAAGGGTGAAAAGGCAGCAAACTCAATGGGAGAAAATATTTGGAAATCACATATCCAATAAGGATTTATATCCATGATATATTAAGAGATGCTACAATTCAATAATAAAAAGACAAACGACCTGATTTAAAAATGGGCAAAAGACTTGAACAGACATTTGTCCAAAGAAGAAATACAAATGGCGAAAAAACACATGAAAAATGTTCAGCATCACTTGTGATTAGGGAAATGCAAATCAAGGTGACAATGAGATATCATTTCACAGCTATCAGATGGCCACTATTAAAAAGACAGAGAACTACAAATGTTGGAGAGGATGTAGAAAGATAGGAACATTTATTCACTGTTGGTGGGAATGAAGAATGGTACAGCCACTGTGGAGGACTGTGTGGCAGTTCCTAAAGAAGTTCAATACAGATTTGTCATGTGAGCCAGGAATACCACTACTGGGTATATACCCAGAAGAACTGAGAGCAGTGACACGAACAGACATCTGTACAATGATGTTCATAGCAGCATTATTCACGATTGCCAAACATTGGAGATAACCCAGGTGTCCATTAACCAATAAATGAATAAACAAACTGTGGTATATTCACATGATGGAATATTATGCAGCTGTAAGAAGAAATGAAGTCATAATGCATATGACAACATGGATGAACCTGGAGGACATTATGTTGAGTGAAGTAAGCCAGATACAAAAGGACAAATACTGTATGATTGTGCTACTATGAACTAAATATATTGTGTAATCTCATGGAGTTAATAACTTGAATATGGGTCACCAGAAAATAGAATGAGTTTGCAAATGGAAAGCTAAGCATTAACTTATGCAGAATTGGAAAAAATGATGTGTGTTAATCTTTGTAAATGAATAGAAAAGGTGAAAGCCCAACATAATGTTTATAACTAGCAGTACTATTATGTGGGTATGAATGTAGTTTAAAAGGAAAGTCTAAAGTCATGTATGATACTAAAAGGAAGGCTAAAAAATGTAACCTGGGACTATATAACATAGTAAAACCTCATGTGAAATATGAATATGGATAAAATTGCATATATAAGACTTTCTTCGAAACTGAACAAATGTATGTTAATACTACAAGATGTTAATATCAGACAAAAAAAGAAACCAGACACAAAGAACTACATATTGTATGACTCCATTTATATAAAATGTAAATAAAAATAAATTTATAAAGATGAAATTAGATTAGTAGTTTTGTAGGCTGGGGAAGGACTGCTAAGGGGTATGGAATTTCTCTTTTTGGAGTAATAAAATTGTTCTAAAATTTTTGTGGTGATGAACAACATTGTGATTATACTAAAAGCCGTTGATCATACACTTTTGCTAGATTGTATGGTATGTGAATATATCTCAATAAAACTGCTTAATAAATAAATAAATAATTGTGCAAGAATAGCCAGAAATATCAGCTATATACATCAGAGGAAGCATAGAGAGATTGAGAGGTGAAGAATTTTCTTGTTTATTTTTGTTTATTATTACTGAAATAATGAAAAAACCAAATACCATTGATTGTACACTTTGGATGAATTGTATGCTTTTAAAATATGTATCAATAAAATAGATTTGTTAAAAAAAGAAAGTCTACTGAATTCTAGTGAATTCAAATAAACATGAAATCAACAAATTCAAAATGCTAAAGGAACAAAAATACTAAAAAGAGTAAAGAATTGGAAACTATCCAAGTATCCAAAGGGGATAATTCAGTATAGAATATTAACACCATGGAATGTGGGGAATCCATTAGAAATGCCATTTTATAAAAACTATGTAGAAATATGAGATAATGTTGACAAGAGGGTTAAAATTAAAAGGACACACAAAGCTACCATTGTCAGGACTGGCAGCTATGAGAAATAAGCCATATGTGAACAAGGCATTTTAGAAGTAAAAACATCACGTTGTGTTAGGAATATGGTATGACAGAGTTTTTACTTATTTTTTAAGTTTTGCTTTTTATTCTAAGTTTTTAACATTTTGCACTTACATAGATACCTTTTTAAAATTTTAGAAAATAGAGAAAAGGGAGAAATAAATTGCCAATGGGAACACAATCATTGTCAGCATTTGAATGTGATTCTTCCAGCCCTTTTCCCTGTCCACTGGGTGGTTTTGTTTTGTTTTTATCATTGCTGTAATCATGTCAACGTTTTCTTTAAAGCAGTTACATACTCATTCCAGTTTTTAAAAACCCAAGAATTTAACACAAGACCTACTAAGAGAACATAGTAGTGGGTTGTTTCAAGTGTTATTTTTAAAAAATTGACCTAATACAATGTCTGTTTGTAAGTTTAAAAAAAAAAAAAAAAAAAAAAAACAGAAATATTGTGCAGTTGTGACAAAATTGATGGATTTATCAAAGCTCCTAACAACTGCAGGCAACCCTTAGGCCTATTTCAGTAGCCACAAGCCAAGAGCATGGACAGTACTGTGTTTCTAAAGCAGATGCTGCTGTAATTTAAAGGAATTTCACAATTGAAAACAGAAAGGTACAATGATGTACTAAATTTTCAGATCAGAAAATCTTGAAGGGAACAAATTCAATTGGACAGTATATTTAGCCTCCTTGACATCTCTTACATCCTAATTCTCCCCACTGTCGATCTGCTCCAACCTTCATTGAAGCCAACCTCTCTTACAGGGGCAGCAGCTGCCACCTTCTGCCTGCTGTCTTCCCTCTTCCCTTCCTGCATGCTGTCCTTTCTCCATTCTGCAGCCCAAATGCAGTAGGGCTCAACACACATGGGCCTAACTTACATCCATGCCACCACAGACTCCACCAGAGAAACAGGGTCAGGGAAACGCATTATCTGAGCAATGCACCAATTGCTAGTCCATTAAATGAGCGCCAGCCCTGGAGAGAGAGTGAGAGGGAAGGCTGAGTCTGCTGTTGCCATGGAAGGGGCTCAGTTTCTACAAACTGCTCACTGCAGGAGCATGACACTCTCCTGCTTTTCAAACAACATGGCCCCTTATCACACCTATTCTAGGGTGTCTGCCAAAGATTCTGCTCTCTGTCCCTAGGCTAAAGGAGAAGCTGGCTGTACTGGACTTACTGAGACATGGTATGCCATTGCTAATATAGCAAACCTCACTCAGATACCTTCAAGGAGAAATGCAATGCTGTGTTGTTTGTTTGCCTTAGACGCTTTTAGAACCTAACCCCTGTACAATATGTGATAGGACTACACTGCAGTCTTTCCAATGAACTAATCTGAGCATGTCATTCTCTCACTGACATATCCTCAGGCACCCCCGGATCTATACAAAGCTGTGTCAATGAGAGGAAGTACAGTGTCGTGGTTAAGACCATGAGCTCTAGAGCCAAACCACCTAAGTCTGAATTCTGCCTCTGCCCTTTATGAGTTGGTTGACCCTGAGCATGTTCCCTATTCTCTCAGTGCCTACGTTTCTTTGTTTGTAAAATAGGGATAATAGCAGTACCTAACTCATAGGGTTGTTGTGCACATTTACAGAATACATACAATAAAGCACTAGGCGAGAACCTGGCATATAGGGAGTGCTCAATAAATGTTAGGTGCTGCTACCATTATTGAGCTATCCATGACCCAGGCCCTGCTCAGCTCTCAGGCTTTGCTTCTCAGGACCCACAAGGTCCACTACCACAACGATCACACACCACACCTAACTCTGAAGATCTGACTCCAAGACAGATTCATCCTTCCATGACTTTACTCACATTGCCCTTCCCTCCTTGCTGGCTGGAGAAAACTCACCTATCTCTGAAGACTCTCTCACTCCCACTCCCTTCTCCTATGAATTGGCCACACCCAGTGGAGACTTCCTCCATGATACTTTATTATCCTCATTGGTTTAGGGATACTGCTTCCCTCACCTATGAGCACATTAAAGGCCGAGACCCCTAAGAATTCCCTCTGCATCCCCACTGCCTGGCACTCAGTAGACCCTAAATAAATATTTATTAAATAGATGCAAAAGGAAAAATTATCAGACCACACAAAAGCCAGGAGTACTTTTCTGAGAAACTAAACACCAAGATGGGGAAATCAAACCCCAAAGCACTTTGATCCTAAGAAGAGTTAATTGGCAAAGATCATATAACCAAAGAGAAGAAGAAAATGATAATTTCCCAAGAGAAAGCCAAACCCTGTTATAAATGCAGTGTCTCCAAGTGTACTGGAGGAGGGGAAACAGAACTGACATCAATAATGGTTCTAAAGGAGCTAGTGTTGACTATTCAGCGAAAAGTACTTAAAAACTTTTCTCTAAAAGAAAACATGGAGAGTCATAACTGAGTGGGAAGTACCTTTTACAGTGCCCAGAGTGCAAATAATTTAAATATAAAATGCTGCAGGGGACCCAGACTGCAAAAAAGAGAGAGAACTAATCTTTGCTGAATATCTACAATGAGCCAGATACATAAAAAACAATACAGGGGAGCAGATGTGGCTCAAGCAGTTGAGAGCCTGCTTCCCACATGGGAGATTCCGTGTTCAGTCCCAGGTACCTCCTAAAACAACAACAACAAGTAAACAAACAAAAAAACCAACTCAGGGGAGCTGATGTGGCTCAGTGGTTGAGCGCCGGCTTCTCACATACAAGGTCTAGGGTTCAATTCTCAGCCCTGGTACCTAAAAGATGGGTGGAAAAATAATCGTTTCCTTCTAAT
Organism: Tolypeutes matacus; assembly: GCA_026826555.1. Taxonomy (NCBI): domain Eukaryota; kingdom Metazoa; phylum Chordata; class Mammalia; order Cingulata; family Chlamyphoridae; genus Tolypeutes; species Tolypeutes matacus. The sequence continues at coordinate 12,857,864 of JAKSZT010031676.1, forward strand.
ACAATGTGCTAAGTTCAGAGCTATTCATTTTATATACATTACCAAATTAGATAATGCAAATTCTCAAAAACTCTGAGACATAAGTATTAGCTTCCCACCTCACCAATTTTAAGATGAAAAATGTATTCAATTAATCCATACACTCATACACTCGTACTGACCATCCTATTATGTGCAACTTACCATTTCAGGAGCAGGGGATAGAGTGATGAACAAGGAGACAAGTTCCACCTCTCCCCTTGAGCATACATTCCAGTTCACACAGACAGTAGAGAAGTGAATGAATGGGAAAAAGCAATTTTACATGAAAAGAAAAATATCAGATAGTGATAAGTGCTAGTAGAGAATTAAAATATGGGGAAGAGACAGACAGTGACTAGACAGCTATTTTAGACTGGATGGTCAGGGAAGGCCTCTTTTAGTTGTGACGTTTAAGATGAGATTTGAATAAGAGCCAAGCACAAGGAGATTGAGAAACAAGCATTTCAGGCTGAAGAAACAGCTAATACAAAGGCCCTAAATTGAGAATGAGCCTGGCATGTCCAAGGAATTAAAAGAAGGACATTGAGGCTGGGGGCATGATCAATGAGAAGAGGGCTCTGAGACTGACATGGGGCAGGTCCCATAATGCTTGGTAAGCCAAGACAAGAACTGTGGATTTCACTCTGAGAGCACTGGGAAGCCAACTGGGGGGTCTTCAGGAATGTGACACAAACCAATTAACATTTTTAAAAGATTCTCACTGTAATGGAGAATGGATTGTGTCTTCGATACAATCAGAGGCAAAGAGACTAGTTGGGAAAGCTACTTAAAGCTAAATTAAGTTGTCTAGGTGAGAGATGATAGTGGCTGGGACTAGGGAGATAGCAATGGAGATGGAGGGAAGGCGAAAATTTTGGAAAATCTTTGGAAATAGAGAAGATAAGACTTGTTGAAGGATTGGGTAAGGCTAGGGAAATTAAAAATAAATCAAAAGTAATGCCTCAATATTTTGACTTGAGCACTTGGGTAGATAGTGGCACCACTTACAAAGGTAGGGGAGATTGGAGGAAGGGCAAGTCTGGGGTAGAGGCTGAATCAAAAGTTCTGTTTTGGGGGTCGGATGTGGCTCAACTGGTTGGGCGTCCGTCTCCCATATGGAGGGACCCGGGTTCAATCCCCGAGACCTCCCGGTAAAAAAAAAAAAAAAAAGTTCTGTTTTAGCCATGTTAAATTTCAAATGTCTCTTAGACATCTGTATGGACCTGAGTCTGTAGTTACAGAGAGTTTGGACAGGAGATAAAAATTTGAAGGTCATTAACAAATGGATGTTATTTAAAGCCATTGGCTTAGAGGAGGATATCTATGGAAAATCAATAGAGAAGAGAAGGGATCCATTTCAGAGCCTGGGGCATATCACCATTTAGAAGTTAAGGAGAGAAGGGCCAAGAAAGGTAGGAAGAAACCCAGGAAAGTAAATCATCAAAGAAAACAATTAGGGAAGCGGCTGTGGCTCAATCAGTAGGGCTCCCGTTTACCATATAGGAGGCCCCGGGTTCGGGTTCGGTCCCCGGGGCCTCCTGGTGAGGGCGGGCCCGCCCGCACGGCGTGGTTGGCTGGCCCAGCGAGCACAAGCAGCAAGGGGGGGATAAATGAATAAATAAATAAAATCTTAAAAAAAAAAAAAAAAAGAAGACAGTTATCAACCCTGTTAAATGCTGCTGAGAGAATAAGTAAGATTAAAACAAAAAGTGGCCTTAGAGTTGGCAAAATGAAGGTCATTGGGTTGATGCAGACAAGAATAATCCCGTGGAATACTGAGAAGAGAGAGTGAGGGGACAAAGTTGAGGTCACAACTATGAAAAACCTTTTTTTTTTAAGTCATTTTATTGAGATCTATTCATATACCATAAAATCCATCCAAAGTGTACATTCAGTGGGTTTTGGTATAATCAGAGTTGTGCATTCATCACTGCAATTTATGAACAACGTTTAAATTTGACAGAGAAAAAGAAGAGAGAAATTAGGACACTGCAGGAGGGGATATAATGTCAAGAGATTTTCTAATTAAAAAATGAATTTATTTTCCAACATTTAAGAGATTCAACATTAGAAAAGGTTTTAGGAGTTTTTTGGTCTGTTTTACAATAAGAAATACTAGACCTTATTTATTTGCTATTGAAAATGAGCCAGTGGAGAGGGCAAATTTAATGATGGCAGAAGGGGGTGGGGGGGAATAATTGCAGGATCAAAGAGCTACAAAACTTAATCTTAACAAGTTATATAATGTGTTCAAGGTAAAAGAATTAGTAGGCAGAGGAGCTGGGATATTAACCCAGGTCTATTTTGCCCTATTTGCAAAAGATTCTAAGCCTAGGCTCTAAAAGTAATCAGGGAATAAACTGGGAGGAATCTTAAGAGGACTTGGGAGACCCAGCACAAGTATTCCCCACTCCTCCTTGCTTTTATGTAAGCAATTCTGCTCTTCAGACTCCTTTCATTACATTCCACTCAAATGCCCTTTTTGACTGTTTGTTTGGCTGTAGCCCTACTAGCTGTGGGTCCCTCAACAGTGACCCTTTTATCATCAGAGCTAGTTTGGGGAGAGGATGGGGTTATGGAGATAAATTACAGAGAAGTGGAGGGAGGAACGGGACTGTGGAGAATAAACTCTCCAGCAAGATAGGAGAAAAGTTTAAAAGATGCCAGCTGAACCATTGGTTTTATTTATTACAAAGATTTGTTTACAATCTGTCTTTCCAATTTTCATTTAACAAACTCTCAGGCTCATTGTCTCAGCTTATAATGTTTTTTTATTTTTTATTTTTTCCACAAGAATAGCCAGTGTCTCAGGCCCATTTATTGAATTATCATTTTTCAATGATTTCCAATGCCAGTACTTTAATAAATATATAATTTACTTATTTAAAAAAAGAGATTTTACATATGAGATATTTACTAAATAATGTACAGAATGTGGTTGCCAATATATAATAAATAATGCTTTCAGTTTATATTTACAAAATAGGATATTGTTCTTTTTTATTTTTTTATTTTATTTTTTTTTAATTGACTTTATTTTTTCTCTTTGGTGTACAGTTCTATGCGTCCCTCCCCCCTGCCCCACTTGCTGCCTGTGTTCATTCACTGGGTGATCTTCTGTGTCTGTTTCTTGCCTTCTCTTCTCATTTTTCTCTTCCTGGCTTCACCGGAATTCAATCCTAGGGACCTCCAATGTGGGAGAGAGGCACCCTGTCACCTGCACCACCTCAGTTCCTGGTTTCTGGCACGTCTCGCCTTGGCTCTCCCCTGCATCTCTCTTTTGTTGAGTCGCCATCTTGCTGCATGTCTCCCCATACATCCGCGTGGGCCTGGTTCACCTGCTTGCCTTTTTTTAGTTTTACCAGGAGGTCCCGGGAATCAAACCTGGATCCTTCCATATGGTAGACGGATGCCCAACCATTTGAGCCACATCTGCTTCCCTGCTTTTTTATTGTCTCTCTATTCACAAAGCTTTGATAATAACATTTTTCCCTTTTCAAAAGTTCTCATGTTTAGAAAGAGTACTTAAAACCATAGAACATGAACTTAAATGTTAAAAAAAAAAAAAAATGATGCTTTCCTATTGCAGATACTGACCTCCAATATGTTGAGAATAATTATTTAGTTATGGAGCATTTATGGATTTCAGAAAAAAAGATGGATTTAAATGTACATGAGTTTGTAATCCTTATAATAAAATAATCAAGTAAACAAAACAGTGAAAAAGACCAGATTTTGTAATGGCCAATGATATATTAACAACAATTTTAAAATTAAAAAATTAAAAAAAAAAAAGATGCCAGCTGAGTGTTTATGTTCAGCAGAAGTGAAGATGGACAATAAGGTATGTGATCATTTTCTTTCTTTCCTCTTTGCCAGGCTATCTCAGGGAGCAAGTGGCTGTGGGTGTAGGAAGTGGCCCCTTGTCATCAGTTTTCCATTTCCACTCCTGCTTACTCAGAAACAACTCGACCACGTGGCAACACAACCACACCCCTTCAGCTCCATCCTTCTCTAACCTGGCTCCCCACGACTTGTTCTAGTTTATTTCTTCCTTCAGAGCAGCATAAATGTCACTTCCTCCATGAAGTCCTTCCTGATCTCTCCTCTGAAACTTGATAGCTCTAAATACTAGTACCATATAAATTTAGCTCTTGACCATAATATGTCCTAAAACTTCTCTAATTCTGATTAATTCTAATTCGGAGTAAAAGTACTTTTCAGTAGGATGTTCTACGCATTGTTGGCTACTTTGTGAAGTAGCTTAGTAATGGAAAGATTCAGATGGATTGTGGTTGAAATCGTTCTACCCCGTACATGCTGAGTGATCTTGGGCAACTCAATCTCTGAGCCTCAGTTCCCCATCTATATAATGGGAATAATACCATCTACCTTAAGGGCTGTTGTGAGACTTAAATGAGATATTTTTGTAAAGCACTTGCCATAGTACCTGGCACATGATAAACACTGTATAATTATTAATTCCCTCCCTCTTAATGATTTTGTGAAAGTCAGTTTTCTCTCTCCAACAAGATATGCTGGAAGGTAGATCACTTATTTTACATATTTCATTAGATCCTTCACAGTTCCTAGCCCAGAGCTCAACACATCAGAGGCACTTAAGGAGTATGTCTTACCTTGATCACAATCTAAAATGATGGCTGTAGGTATGCCTTGCATTAAGCCAGGGTTTCCCAATGCCAGTACCTGCTGACCTGCAGTAAACTTACCCAAGAGCATCTGAAAAATAAGGATTGCAAGGTCCCTTCCCTATATACTCTGATTAAGTAGGTCAATTGCATTCTTTTCCAAAAGATGAATTTTTACTCTCTATATTCTTATCTCTCTCTCACTAAATATATATATTAGACTTGAACAAACCACTGATGGTATTTGTCACCAATAATAGAATTTGACCTTTCACAAATAATATTAGAATTTTGGAAAACTTGTATTTGCCTCTATCATCTTGACAGCTTCCTAACACATAAGACTTTTCTGGTGAGATCAGTGGTGATATTAATGAATGTGCTTTATGATACTGAAAAATGAAATATGTCAACATGTGGAAGATCTGCATAACTCAGTCAACCAATATTTTCCAAATGACCAATACATTAGATTACAAAATTATGCATAAATAAAAGATCTAGTCAGAGTACAGGATGGGCTAATGGATTTTAAAGTAAAAGATATTGAAAAGTGAGATTTTGATGAAGTAACACACAAGAATGTCCACAACCAGATTTTCTCCTTAATCCTCAACCAAAACAACAAATAAGAAGAGTTTGAGTACATAAGAAGACATAAAAAGATATAATCCACACAAACAAAAGTTCTTTGGGATTCTCAATAAATTTTTTAAGAGTATACAAGGGTCTTGAGAACTACTGTTCTAGCCAATGCAACAAAGCAGAAAAATGAAATGTGTTGTAAAACAGTAGGTCAAATCAATGGCATCTATATATTTTTATATTGTCTGAATTTTTAAATATATATGTATGTTTTATTTTGTAATTTAAAATGAAGATAATTTTTTAAATAAAAAGAAAACTGGAAAACAGATGTAGCCCAAGCAATTGGGCTCCTGGCTACCATATGGGAGGTCCAGGGCTTGATTCCCGGGGCCTCCTGGTGAGAGGCAGGCTGGCCTGTGTGGTGAGCTAGCCCGAGCAGAGAGCTGGCCCACACAAGGGGAGCTGGCCCGTGCAGGAGTGCTGGTGCAGCAAGATGACGCAACAAAAAGAGACGCAGAGGAGAAACAATGGGAGACGCAGCAGACCAGGGAGCTGGGGTGGTGCAAGAGATTGAGCACCTCTCTCCCACTCCAGAGGGTCCCAGGATTGGTTCCCGGCACTGACTGAAGAGAAAATAAGCAGACACAGAAGAACACACAGAGAGCAGATAGCAAGCACAGAACACCAAGCAGTGAGGGAAGGAAGGGGAAAAATAAATAAATAAATATTTAAAAAAAAAAAAAAAAAAGGAAAGAAACTGACCAAAATCAGAAGAGGAACCTAAAGTACTATGAAAAGTACTTACAGTATAGAAAACTAATGCAGAATTTTTAAAAATTAATTAAGTAAATATACTCCCTGGTCACAACTAGGAAAATTTGAACATGGCTTTCTTTTAGATATAATGATTATATTGTAGAGAACATCTGTATTTGAGAGAAAGATGCTGAAATGGGCATTTAGAAACAAAGTATTATAATTTCTGCAACTTACTTTCAAATGGTTCAGCATATACATATATATATATTCATATATAAATACACATATTTGGGAAATATGGCAAATGTTAACAATTGTTCAGTTAGTGGATATTTGAGTGTCCATTTCATTACTCTTTCAAGTTTTCAATATCTTTGAAATTTTTCATAATTGGAAATTGGGGAAGAGCTTCTTTGTGGAGAAAACACCAAATGGTGGATGACGCAGATGCTGCCGCTGGTCCCCGGTTCCCTGGAATGAGAGGCCGCTGTGGCTTCCAGCAGGGTCCAGGGCTGAGGTCAGGGCGGTGGTCATGGTCAGGGTCGGGGCCGAGGCTGCAGAGCTGGCGGTGGCGGCGCCAAGGACAAGAAGTGGCTGGCTGTCACGTAGCTGGGCTGCCTGGTCATGGACATAGAGCTCAAGCCCCTGGAGGAGAGCTGTCTCTTCTCTCTGCCCATCAAGGAGCCTGAGATCATTGACCTGCACCAACAAGTCCGCACAAGAATAATGCTTTTTTTTGAATCTCAATTCAAGCTCACGAGCTCCTGGTTAAGAAGCCCTGCTTTAAGGCCTTCAGCTGATTGGATGACACGTCTCTCATTGCTAAAAGGCAGTCTCCTCAGTTGATTGTAGATGTAATCAGCCATAAATGCAATCAACTTACTGATGATTTAAGTCCATGAAATGTTCTCACAGTACAATTAGGCCACTGTTTACTTGACCAAACACCTGGGCACCATTATCTGGCCAAGTTGACACATGAGCCTAACCATCACAGTCATGTGGATATCATCTCCAAGACCACCTACAGCTAACTCACCCCCAGCCTCTGGAAAGAGACCATGCCCACCACGTTTCCCTATCCGGAATTCACGGACCATCTTGTAATGACTCACCTAAGAATCTCCATGCAGTTGACCCAGAGCCCCTTTGTAGGAACCATGACAAGGTTTTTATACAAGAAAAATAAAGTGAATTGCTTAAGCCTGAAAACAAATATTGGAGAAGAAAATATTCTCAGGTGATTCTCGTGGGGAACCAGGTTTGGGAACCACTGCTTTATCCAATAGATATTCCTGAAGTTAGGAAAATAAGAATACTGAGATGCACAACAGATAGTCCATAGTATTTAAAGGAATCTTATGTCACCATCTTTCCATAGAATACCATCTCCTAATTACTTTTTCACAAACCTACATTAAGACAGAGTTGCATAAGGTGAGGTACGCCTGCCTCTGTATTTTCTTCTTACAAGAGGCTAAAAGAGTTTCAAAAATATTATCTAATTAATCCTTCCAGCATATTCTAGATGGTGACCCCAGTTTACAGAGAGTAAAACAGATAGCGCTCAGGTAAGGGCAGACTCGAAATGTTGGTGAATGGAAGCCGCAGGTTGTACAGCAGGAAACCTGAGACTCACACATGACTCCTCTCTGCTCCCTAACTCCTGGCCTTTTGATTTTACCTGCTGGATATTTATCAAACCAATCACAGTGGACTCCTCTCCACTCTTACCATAGCCTCAGGGCAGGCCTTATGTCTCACCTTCACTACTGGTAAGAATCCCAATGGACTGCCCTGCCTCTAGTCCAACCCAGCTCAGACTCACTCTCCACACTCACTGAAACGCACCTGGACACATCACTCTTACGCTGAAAATCCTACAATGGCTTCCCATGGTTTTCTTTTCTTTTTTTTTTTTTTTTTTAAAGATTTTATTTATTTATTCATTTATCCCCCCCCTGCTGCTTGTGCTCGCTGGGCCAGCCAACCACGCCGTGCAGGCAGGCTCTGCCCTCACCAGGAGGCACCGGGAACCGAACCCGGGGCCTCCCACATGGTAAACGGGAGCCCCACTGATTGAGCCACAGCCGCCTCCCTCCCATGGTTTTCAAGATCAAGTCCAAAGCCCTCGACACTTTGAATTTCTCCAGGCTCACTTCTCCCCTAACTCATGTTCTACATCCCAGCAACAATGAATTCCTCATGATATTTCTCACTTACCCCCATACTTTTGTTCTTTTAGTCCCTTCAGCCTGGAATGCCATTTCCTTCTGTCCCTGCATCCACCCTGGCTCAGGTATCACTCTCCTCCTGGAAGCCTTCCTGGATTTGCCTTATTCCACCTTCTCCCATACACAGGTTAGGTCCTATAGCGACTCTCCCATAATGCTCTGCATATAGTATAATCACTGCAATTACCCCATTGCTCAAAACTATTTGTTTACAAGACTATCTACCCCATTAAAAAAAGAACTGGGTTTTATTCCTCTTTGTATCCCCAGCACAGTGCCTGGTACCTCCCGGTGCTTAAATTCACCTCTCTGATATTCCATTTCCTCCACGGTGCAATAGGAAGCATATCACCTACTTGAAAGGTTGGGATTAAGTTTAAGTACTTAGCTTAACACAAAGTGCCTCACATAGAATTGCTTTCAGTATATTTCATTTGATTTATATTCTCACCTTCTGTTTTTGCTTTCCAGTTCTGTCCTTCAGGACCAGCCTCTTACATTGACCTTGTGTCCTGTGGGCCCCCCAACCCAACATATATCCCTGATCAGAGTGTCCCTAGCTGCAGACCCGTCTTGGCCTCCCGCCCCTGCCAGTGCCATTTGGACTCAGCTCTCTGAGGATGACTCAGCTAATGAACCAAGGCAGTAATACAAATATTCCTCAAATACCTTTGTGCAAGGCAATGCCCCAGATGCAGTGGAAAATTATACAAATTGTATGTGGAATTTATGATCTACTGGGGGATAGGAGTGAGGGTAGGAGAGAGTTAGACAAATGAGGGCAGCAGAATTAAAAGAAAGAAAAGGTTATATAATACCCTTGGAGACAGACAGGAAAGCTTTGGCGGAAGTGGCATTTGAAATGGATCATAAAGGGTAGTTTAGGCTGCAGGACTATTTCCTGTGTGTTCCAAAAAAAAAAAACTCAACAGTGAAATGCTTCTGCTCCTCAAATGAAAAGTAAAATAAATTTAGGAAATGCTGCCTACTATACACGCCTCAAAGAGATTCACAATGCAAAGTTCTGAATTAGTCTTGAAATAAGGAACCCTATTTAACTTTGCTTAATCTGGCATCCCAAATTTGTCTGACTACCAGTTCCCTATTTCCTTCCCCTGGAGAATACTGATAGTATTCTGGGGAACATACTTTAAGAAACAACAGGTTAAGTGTTACTCTTTTGAGGTTATAGTTTGCATTTTAACAGGACCTTGCATTCATAACACCTTAACATCAGATTTTTTTTAACAAAGTAGCAGCACTTCATTAAATTCATCTGGCATATTGTCAAAGAAAAAAAGCCACGGAAGACACTGCAGAATTAAGTAGCTGTCAAGATAGAACAAATTCACTTCTCTAGTGAGAAGTGTAGAGTAGACCACAAGCTTTTCTATCTGTGTGTATGTGGCATGGGGGGCAGGGGGCAGAGGGAGGGCCAAGTCCGCCTGAACCCATTCCTTCTTTGGTGGGATGTTTATGTCCATATAGCCACCCTCCCTCCCTCTCCAACCTGCTGGCAGTGTAAATAAACACTAGACTGAAAGCAAAGGGAACAACATTGCATAACAGCAAGCCTCCACAAGGCTTGTTTTGCTCGTTAACATGTGCCAAACTGTTGGGCTTGTAAAAGATGAGATGGGAAGGGGAATTATATGCTTCTCTGTTCCCTGGAAGTGCAGTGCTGAATTATCCAGTTTGCGAGCCGGGGCCTAGAAGTTATGCTCATGATACAGAGAAGAATAAGACACAGCCAACAGGGAAGATAGGCAAGTAAGCAAACTGCAGTGCAGCCTGCAAAGTGCAAGCAAACAATTCCGTAATAAGAGGCACACAAAAGGCTGGTGAGGCAGAGGCACAAAAGTAGGAACTCTTTAACTCTGCCTGGACTTAAAGTCAGAAAGAGAGGCATAAACTAGGAGACTCCTCTTAGTTCTTAAAAGATTGTTTTTTTTCCAGGGGAAAAAAGAAAGAGAGAGAAGGAGAAAAGAAAAGGAGGAAAATAAAAGGAAGAAAAAGAAAAGGAAAGGATACAGTAGGATAGGATAGGATAGGATAGGGTAGGGTAGGGTAGGGTAGGGTAGGGTAGGGTAGGGTAGGGTA